>JAECUM010025452.1:0-47863 GCA_016617855.1 Megalonaias nervosa
AAATTTCTATTTACATTATTTTCTAGTGAAATCTAACTTGAATTACCTTTGAACAAACGGCCTTGTGTTGGTTTATTCTGGAGATATTAAGCTGTTCGTGCGGTTGACCACACGCTTTGATCCATCGTTTCACCTTTTCCATATCACGTTTTGGAGTCGGAAAACGTATAAAACAGCCTCCTTCCAACCTTTCTGGATATCTTTCATCTGCATTGCACATTCTCCATGCACATCGAAGCACCATTTTGTCAATATATATATATATATATATCCGCGATGATAACAAGTGTCAATGTGAAACTACTCAAATGACATAATAAAACTAAACAAACAACAAGGAAGAAAATGAGGAAAAAAGAAAGAATAGCTGGTGGGGCTGTCGATATTAGGATAATGGTAAAAAAGCTAAACAGTGAAAATAATAAGACTGTAAAGAGAACAGCTTTGAATATCCATAGTTTGGAAGCCGAATATCCATGGCTTTAGTTTGAGAAAACAAGTTTGGGATGAAAAGTCGATGAAATAAAAGGCAATATGATCAACACACATTATTTAACAATAGGTGAATATCATGTTTGTTTTTTTTACCGATTGAAACGAGATCTTTTACTGTATTTTTCCAGGTATAGTATAATGAGTGAATAAATTACATACTCACCTGATAATCACTTGCTAATAATTTTGAAGGAAAAAACATACCCTATAATTACATATCAAACTTTGTTCTACATGCATGGATTTGACTCTTTTGAGATGCATTGGTAAACTCAGTTGAGGATGCTGGAAGTCTTGAGGTTGAATTAGATTTAGATAGGTAACAGACTGATACAATCAAATACATCAATTCATACATTCTAGATAAAGCATAGACTGAGTAATCAGGATGAAGCAACGCACTGGAGATAGTTGTCGACAAATATTTACTTCTCACATCTTGGTTTATGAACAGATGAAAAAATTGTTGAAAATTGGTCCTTCACTCAGTTGATTTAAAGTGAGTAGTGGAACGCTACGAATGGTAATACGTCTTGTTCTATGCTCAGCCAATCAGAGCGCGTCTTCTTTATTCCATCCATCGCCTGTGTTGTATGGAAACAGTTTGGAATGTGGGATGGTGTATGACATGACTCTCAGTGCGTGTACAAAGTTGCATTTCCACCATCAGCCATTTCTAAGTATCTTACAGTTTATTACAGTATATTACCATCACATAAAAGAAGACGAACACGATGGGATGTAGTGGAACTGCAGTGCTTCCCAGTATCAATCACAACAGCTCTGCCGCTACTACTCAGTCATTGCGTCATCCGCTCCAGGCGACTTATGTGTTACCATCATCGCAGGAATTTCGGATGTCACCGGTATTACCCTTCTTACAATACGATGATTTCAAGAAGAAAGAAGAAGAATAGTTACAAGGATTTGTCAGAAGAAATTACCTTCAATTGGCAGCATGACCAAGAGGAG
This sequence comes from Megalonaias nervosa, assembly GCA_016617855.1. Classification (NCBI taxonomy): domain Eukaryota; kingdom Metazoa; phylum Mollusca; class Bivalvia; order Unionida; family Unionidae; genus Megalonaias; species Megalonaias nervosa. The sequence continues at coordinate 1,468 of JAECUM010025452.1, forward strand.
AGGCAGCAAAGCACGAACACTCTGACTGGCAGCTCTCAACAATGAACCCATACGTGCATCACAACATATCCCGACTGAGCGGAAAGAGATGGGACTAATTTATCAAACCACTTTGTCCAAGACTAAGAGGAGTAGACCCACATCTCCCAAACAATCCAAGCCATGTGTGTTACGACTCTATGGTTATAAACTAAGTAACAGAGAAAAACTAAACCAGCAAGTTTTGCAAAACTTAAAAAATAATTTCATTATCAAAGTTATAAAATGAATATGAAAGAGGAAGTTACAGTATTATGAATTGAATCCAAATAATCCTAAAAGGTTGTATTCGAGTCCAAATCAATCGAATGATCCGAATGAATTTCAGATCCTCGAATGTACTATGACGTCGGTATTGTCTAAAACTCCTTTGAAGAATTCAAAATAGTCTCAGAAAATGTTCTAGTCCAATGAGCACTTTGTACTTCCATTGAATAATCCTAAGAAACGTATCCTCTCAAATTATCTACACACAACATTAAACACATATCTAGACTGATTTTCACGTACGAAATAAGAATGCAAAATAAGAATGAATGCAAAATAGGAATGAATCCAATTGCTCAGTTCTACCCTTTTATATACTTTCAAGAGCCTATTACGACTGTATGTCGCACTATACTCCACGTGACATATCTTACTACTCGATCTAATATTAACCATTACCTGTTCACATGACTTAACCCATCCAATGGAAATAACTTAATTCTTCTCAGAACCCACCTGACCAATGAGAAATTAACTCAAACATGTCAACAGATTTCATTATTAGAACTGGAAAACATCTTTTCATGGAACCTTTGCGATCTACAGGTACTGCCATATCACATAATATGGACAGTCACATACTAAGAGTTACAAAATTTTAGATATTCATAAAACGCCATAACTATGAGCAACAAATACAACAACAACAACCAGGACGACGAAGCCAAAGGCGATTGGATTCCATCGCAGGAAAGGATTAAAGCAGATACAGTTCATAGTGGAAAGTCCATAATTTATTTTCGGTTTGCTGTTTTCGAACAGTCCTTTTCAGGACCACCTTATCTATCAGAAAAGATTTACTCATATATACTTCCGACAAAAATAAACGATAAACGATAAATGGGTGTATATATTTGTGTGTGTATTTGTGAATATAAAACACTTCCATGATCTGAACAAAAACACATTGTATCGTCATTGTGACAGGATTGAAGAAAGTAGGAAAGGCGAATCATACCCAAATGAACACCAATCGATTTTGGTTTGGTATATTATGGTGAATAGGAAGACCAGACTTGAAACATGCCATTTCACAAAATTCTTTTTTTTTTTTTTTTTCGTTTCCTTTCCCCAGGCATCGGATGATGTCTCTTGACCGTCTCTTAATTTTTTTGAGGGAGTGGGTTCTTCTTAGGGTTCTCCTTATATTTCTCATGAACTTTGCGCCACTTCTTCCTTTTTCTTCTTTTTCTTGTTCATTTTCTTCCCGTCACTTTCCTTTTGCTTTTTGGACACTCTGAGGGCCAATGACCTTGCTTGAAGCAAACAAAACATTTATCTGTACTTTTGTCTCCAGACTATGTTTCACGGTTTGTGGGAATTTAAAACAAAATAGTTTTCGTTCATGTCGTGGTTATTGTGTGACCCTATTCCCTTTATCTTGAGAGACATAACATGTATCTTCACTTTTATCTCGGGAATAGTTTAGAGTTCCTCTATGAGTCTTGCTCGAATCTCAGTAGGAAACTAATCAAACGGCCTCTAACCTGATGATAATATTCTTTCCCAAGGATAAAACAATCCGCTCTCTGGAGTATAATTATACCCCCCGTCTCTCTCTCTCTCTCTCTCTCTCTCTCATGTGAGGTTTCCTCTTCCTGTATGCCAACCGTGGTGACGTAATTCCTCCGGCTAGATCCTGTACTCAGAATGACTCCTAAGGCACGCCCCCAAGATCTGCGCTGCAAAGCCATGGCACTCAATTTCCATCCGTAGCTTCCAGGCCTTACATTTATTCTGCTGGTATTCATAGATGAGTGGCTGATATTTGGACAATGTCATCTCATTCGGATATTCCTTTCTAGCATCCCATGGCACTTCCATTTCCAACAAAAATCACCCGTTTAATACATCCTGACTACAGTACAATATCCGGTCTGAAGTTGGTGTTATACGTCACTTAGGAACTACAGTCGTTCTTTTACATCTGCCCACATTTCCCAATCAGGTGCTGTTGTCAAGATGGATCTTACTTTAGTCCTTTGCTCACGTGTCTCGCCGCTTCTCACAATGCTGATAAATGCTGATACCACTATTCACTTGATGGTTCTTTCTCCTGGCTATATCCATACTGGCAACAATCTCAGTAAGCACTTGGCCATGTCGACAACGACAGTATGTTAAAGCTATGGTGCATGAAGACACCACATTCTCTAAAATTGAAAATTTCCCTGTTATGTATATTTAATTTCACCTGTTTGTTGGTGTTTCTTTTTAGTTCATTATATACTATAGATAACTGTATTTTGGGCTCGACCTTTTCCTAGACCAAGTTCATTTTCTACCTAACTTGAATCATTGATTTGGTTTTGTAAAGAACATGTTTATTACATTCTGAGTCCAAAACATTGGAAATTCCACATTTTGTTTCTCTCCTTGCTATTATCTGATTTAAGTTGTTTCACATTGACACTTGTTAGCATCTCCAGCCGCTCAGTTAATTAAAGATGCATATATACATACATATACACACACTTATATATATATATATATATATATATATATATATATATATATATATACATATACACACACACACACACACACACACACACACCAAACTTTCATTCAATTTACTGTGAAATTTTAAATATATACCCAATTTCATACAATTGCGTATATAACCTGGGTTATGAAATGCCAGGTCCACCTGCTGTTTACCACATTTTATTTTATAATTTTAGTAACAGACCGTCTAATTTTGACTAAAATTTTATCTTGTAAACACAATGAAATTTCCATTATGTAATAGTTATTTTAGAAAGTGCTAATTGTGACCTGAGGTCAAGTAGAAGACTTTATAATTCTTTTTATCTGGAAATTATTCATTCGTGCTGTAAGAACTAAGTACAATCAGTTGTATTATTGTTGTGTTAAATATTTGATTTGGGCTGGAATTTATTTATTCAAGTTATATAATTGAAGTTATTTTTCTCTGTAAATACAAAGTGCTCAAAGATAATATTCTTGGAAATATAGCCTTGGATCTATAGTGAAAATCAAATAAGGATATATTCTTGGATTGTATTATTGGGATCCAACAAAAGACTGTTGGCACAGTCTTTGGCTTGTCGCGTCGTGTGTGCCACACTCTCACTGTCATTCATGGAGTACTTAAACCATTTGCTGAGGCTCTTAACTGGTTCCATGAGTACTCAGTAGTTTTATCACTTCATTCTTCAGGACCAGACTTCTTGACTTAGATGACGTGAACTTTATCCTGGCCCAGTTAAACAGGTCTCCAAGATCTTCTAACATCCATCTACCTTCTGGTACTGACTTGGAGGTAATTTCATGAAGGCGCTTGTAGGAGGCTACTGAACTTCACATGAAATAACCGGTCTTCAATTAATGTACTCTGCTGACTTCACAAGGAGACTCACTGAAGCTAAAAACAGTACCACCTAAATAGTACATCCAGTTATGAAGCAAACTTCGAATCTCTCCTATAATGTTGTGTAGTCCGACACGGTAAAGCGCATTTTTAAGTTATCGATATAGTATTGAACCACGTCCCTGAACTTCTCTGGTAAATGGTATTTCTGTAGAGTCAGGTTCACCGACTTGTGTGGAACGTTACCATACGAGTTGTAGATGTCTAACCATAACACTGTCATATATCATTGTTTTCCCTGGATGATCTTAGGTACGATACGTGTTTCTTCAAGGCAACCAGTTACTCATGGAACTCCACTTTTCTAAACTGGAGTATCGACTCACTTGTTCTCCAGCATGAATTTCGTCAGACGATGGGCATGATAAATCATCCCTTCCACATTTAGAAGGGATAGTGCTGAATTGCTTGATGCCTGACAAATTTTCTTCGTTGGAAATGAAATTGCCCTCGTCAAGTGGCCAGCTCTCTATCAACTTACCTCATATCCATATATACGTTATTAACTTCCGAAGTCTTCTGGTTAGTCTTGGACAGTATTTTTAAACCTCGCAAAGGACACTATTTGGTCCAGGAGTTAATGCTGCCCGTACATCTTTTATATCGTCCTTCAATCATGGAGTTTTTTTTTATTTTTAATTGTCATTGGGAACTGCTAGTTCTTCTGGGTTAATAAGTCGAGAATTCTCTCCCTTGTCTTCCTATTTATCTAGATCACTGAGGATGTTCCTCACGTTTTCTTCTACCTCCTCTTTCAGACATTCATTTATCATTTGTCTCGTAGCAGCTTCCTGACGAAGCCAAACTGATTGGCAGGGAAATGTGTTATTATCTGATACGCTGTATTCTGTTCTTTCTTACGTTCTATTCTCTTTTCAGTTTTCTTTAGACTTTCACGAAGGTTATCTCCGATGTCACTCAGCCCCTTTTTCCACTTCATCCATTGCATTATAATACCTTAATGTCATCATCTGCAATTCTGCTCTTATGTTTGCAAACTCCCGAAGTCTGCTATTGTCTTTTGACAATGTATTTCTCTGCTTCTTTTCTTCTATCACAAAACGACCTTTTCCCATACTGTTGATGATGATGGCCATAACTTCAACTTTCCTGTCAACACGTCCTGCCCACCATGCCTCCAATAGTTATTCTACATTCTCATCAAACTGTCTCCATGTTATTTTTGTTTAGTTTCTGATTAACGTGCTAGTTTCCAGTTGCAGCCAATCACAGTATATCCAATTTCAGTCTCCCGCTCAAATCTACCGAAACATCAATATTCTCCCCTTCGTTGCCGATCTCGCTTTCAAACTCTAGCACTTGGAGGAGCTGAACTTGCCCTGTGCGTTGTACTAGATTCAGACTCGGAGGACAGTCCATCTTGCTACAGTGAATTTTAAATTTTAAGACCTAATAAAAACAAAGTTTTTACGTGTTTTCCGACAACCATATATCCATATATATATATATATATATATATATATATATATATATATATATATATATATATATATATATATACCGCTCCGGTGGCCTTGTGTATCGGATGTGGGAGGTTGCGGGTTCGAACCCCGGCCGAGTCATACCATAGACTTATATACAATGGTATTAACAGCTGCCTCGCTAGGCGCTCAACATTAACAGGTTAGTGTTAGGACTGGTCGGCCTGGTGTCAGGATAATGTGACTGTTACGAGTAGGCTCGTACAAAAGTAACAAAGAAAAAAAGTGAAGCCAACAAGCTTTGTAAAATTTAAAAAAAATAATTTATTTCCCTAGAAAACAAGGTAAATATATGAAAAAGGACTTACGGTTTGTGAATATAATCTGTTACGACGATGTAGTTTAATTACTTGTGTGTTAAAATTTGAATTCTTTTTATTTCATTTTGTATCATTATATTTTATTATGATGATGATTATGTGCACAGGATCTGATATTTTTGAAATAAACATCGTGTTTATTTAGAAAGGATTTTGGCAAATTCCATTAACGGAAAGGGCAAAAGAAATTTCGGCATTTGTGACTCCAGATGGACTCTACCAATATAAAGTAATGCCATTTGGGATGAAGGTTTCTCCAAGTACTTTTCAACGCCTTATGAATATGATTACCTCTGGTCTAGACAATTGTGCTGCTTATATTGATGATGTCATCATCTACAACGACACCTGGAAAGAACATCTAACCACGATTCGGAAATTCTTTGACAGACTCACTGATGCAAATTTGACTATTAATTTATCTAAAAGTGAGTTTTGCCGTGGTTGTGTTACTTTTCTAGGACATGTTGTGGGACATGGTCAAGTTAAACCTATAGATGCTAAGGTCAAGGCTATCTCTCAATTTCCTGTGCCTGTCAGTAAAAAGCGGCTGATGCGATTTTTGGGTATGGCTGGAAGCTATCGCAAATTTTGTTCTAATTTGTCTAATATTGTTGAGCCTCTGACAAACTTGTTGAGAAAGAAAAACAAGTTTCTTTGGACTGAAAAATGTCAAGAGGCTTTTGATAGGTTAAAGGCCATACTTAAAAGTGCACCAGTTCTAACAGCTCCAGATTTCAGTCAACCATTCAAACTATCTGTGGATGCAAGTGATGTTGTGGTTGGAGCAGTATTGATTCAAAATCATAGAAATGGTGTAGAACATCGAGTGTGCTATTTCTCTAAGAAATTAAATAAGCACCAAAGAAACTACTCAACAATCGAGAAGGAATGCTTTGCTTTAATGCTGGCATTACAGCATTTTGAAGTTTACATCAGCTCAGTTCCTTTTCCGGTTGTTGTGTTTAGTGATCACAACCCACTTACTTTCATCAACAGGATGAAAAATAAAAATCAAAGACTATTAAGGTGGAGTTTATTTTTGCAAGAATACAATCTTGACATCAGGCACATCAAAGGAAAAGACAACTAGATTGCAGATGCACTTTCCCCTATATAGAAATATTATTTTCATATACACCTATGTATAATTCATAAGAGCTCTTCTGATGTAATTTCCTTTTTACCTCGTGTATAGTTTAGATCTGGAATGTCTGGTAAAAAAAGAAAGCTTTATTACATAAATCTTTCTTTTGTTCTTTATGGGGGAAAGTGTTACGACCATGTAGTTTAATTACTTGTGTGTTAAAATTTGAATTCTTTTTATTTCATTTTGTATCATTATACTTTATTATGATGATGATTATGTTCACAAGATCTGATATTTTTGAAAGAAACATCGTGTTTATTTAGAACGTAGTATATCTCGCATAAGCACGATTTTTTGCATGCCATAGTTTGTCGATTTGAGTGAACAATACGCGAACACGATTGGTTGTGGCCAGGGTCATTTCCTAAGCATACTTGATTAAATCGTGTACTGCGATTGTTAGATGATGAAATAACCACGCGTTCTTCGTGCGTGTGCATGAAATGACGTTTTGGTTCGGTTTTTAAACACTTAGATCCCTGTGAAATAGTCAGAGTCGTTCTTATACCTTGAGAAGAAGGTATTATTTTTCTTGTGCTGGAAAGAGTTTATTTTTCTTTACATCTGTAGAGCTGGAGATGTGTCTTGTTATAGATGACAGCTATATGAGTTCATCTACTTTTTAAATAATAATTTATTTTTCCCTGGAGAACTACACAAGTGGTTTAGGACAAAGACATTCAGTGAAATTCATTCTAAATTGGAATAGTACAGTACAAATTGTGGTTCAACATGAAATTCTGGACATTTGTGTAAAGACTTCATCTGACGTCATCATCCTCCATCTTGGAACGTCATCAAGATTCGAACCTGGATTCAGTTAAAATTATTTAGTGATAGGACTTTTATTTGTTCAGTACTAGGATAAATGTTTGGATTTTCTTCACAAACCGCAAGTCGTATTTCATATTTTCACCTTCTCACCGTGTTTTCTAGGTAAATAAATTATTTTTGTTAAAACTTACAAAGCTTGTTGTCTTTACTCTTTTCTTTTGTTACTTTGAACGAGCCGATACGTAACAAATCCAAAAATAAAATTAATCCTAGAATTTAAAAATATAACTCCTATCACTAAGCAGTTCTAATTGAATCCAAGTTCGAATCTCGATGAAGTTCAAAGATGAAAGGCGATGACGTCCTCTATAACCAGTTTTGTGTTGATGTGTCAACCATTCCTTGTTGAGTCACCAAGAATATAATTCCGGCTTTAGAATTCCGAATAATTTTTAGTAAATGTCTTTGTCCAAGAATTTCTGTGAACACACGTGACGAAGTCTCCAAGGAAAATAAATTATTTAAATAAATAAAACTCAATTCAAATGGCAACAACAGGAATACCTTTCGGCCTGAAGGTATAATTTACAACTGACTCAGAAACACTGAAATCTCAGTCTTAAAGCCAACTAAGAACGCAATTTCAGACCCACGTGATGGATCACGTGGTCACTTTGTCCGAACAGCACAGTAAAAATATGTCAGTTAGCATGTAGACCATTATAGCCTTAGCTAAGAATCATTGATTCCCACACTGGAAATGAATTTAAAAATAAAACGTTGTTTATTCAGATTAACAGTAGGCGAAGTATGACCTTGATTACGACCAATGATTTTTACTCAGTGTTTACGAAATCTGAATCAAGATCAGAAGTAGGTCAGCTAAAAATACAATGAAGCAACACTTTTGCGTTCTAATCAGGCTAAAAGAACTGAACTGAATTTACTGGGGAAAATGTCAATTCTAGTAAAAAATTATCATTACAATGAAATGTAATGAAACAAAAATAAAATTTAAAAAAATTTAAAACTAACACAACAAATAATTTAATTACATATACTTAACTGTGACTGCGTGGGACATCATGCTACATGTCTGCTGCATTATGCCTCTGTACCAGACATTACTATAAACTGCCACACTGCAGACATCATAGCGATATAATTGAAAAATTGTTAAATCTACGTTAAAAGTCCATATCACTCACTCACATCACTCACTCACTCTGTCTGGTGCATCTTTGTAATTTTATATATATATATATATATAGTATAGAAAGTAGTATATATATATATATATAAGTATATATATATATATATATATATATATATATATATATAAGGTATATATATATGTTGTTATAGTATATATATAGTATATACGCTGTATCAATGATATACCACGAGATGTATAAATTTTTCATTAAAAGGAAGCGAAGCTTGCTGAGTGGTATATCATTGATACAGCGTACATACTGTACATATATTTTATTTATATCACATACAAATACATATATTTGCCCTTTGAACGGAGTTCAGATTTACTACAAGCAGCTGTGTATTGACCTAGTGAATGAACTCCTCACATCCCCGAGTGGGTCCGCTACAAAATGTAGTTCTATGCATTTAGTGGCAATTTACTATCACCTCTGCATATTGATAAGTTGATTGTTTTCTTTACTTGGTTTCTATTTTTCTCCACATTGATTATATCAATATAATACACACTTTTGTTTATCTGAATCGCAGATGGAAAATATATATTGACGATGCGTACCACTTATTTTATTCTTATGCAATTATGATAGCTATGTAAGAGTCAGAGACGATATTGTGAATTATTTATAATTTTCGTTGGATACAGCAGAGTGGATAATCTTTAATATAAACAGACGAATTTTGGTTATAAGTAAATTTATTCAAGGAGCTGAATTTCTAAATAATGTCATTAGATGATGTGAAATTTTCCAGGACTTCTGTGATATTCTACGTTAACGTGATTTCATTGAAGTAAAAACATTTGGATTGTTAACTGTGTTAAATTCAGTGGTGTTGTCACGGTAGCACATAAAGACCTCAGAAACTTCATTCGGAATACTTAGGAACATTTTCCGGATACGTGAGAAATTGATATCTATCACCCATTTGAGGTAACTGTTGATTTGGGATGAACCACTCTATTGCAATAATCTAGATTTTTGACATTCTATAAATTATTTCACTCTATCTGTCCACAAAGGGGATGTCCGAATGTACAGTGCTATAGTGCAAGTCGTACATGTTATGCAGGTGTTCAATAACAACTATTTCAGTTTGGGGTGGTATTTATTAAAATTTGATTACATATACCTAGAAATAGCCATTATTCACTCTGATGATTATATCGCACCCTATCCATTTTCGAAAATGCACCACACTTTCATTATGTGATCATATAAATATCAGTGACTTAGGAGAACGGTAGGATTGGTTTGAGTTAATGTATCGTAGTAAATTACATTTTTGAAATGTTTTAAACTGTTTGACGACATTTGACGATAAAACACGTCTGATTTAGTAATGCGTACAGCTAGTTTAACGTTGACAATGAGAGTTAGCATTACAAAGACACAAACGGCGTTGAGTAAAATTTCAACAAAAATTAATTTCGATGTCTGAAATGCAATGTAGTTTCTGTTTCTTATTTCTAGCTCACAAAGTGCTCGGTTTGTTTTTATATATTTCATTCTCGAAAATTTTAGAATGAAACAACGTTGACACAACTGCAAATTTTCTCTATGGATGGCAAAAATGGGCACAAACTCGAATATATTGTCTCATTGAGCAAGCAAGTTATCGTTCTTTGAACTCACACAGAGAGAGAGAGAGAGAGAGAGAGAGAGAGAGAGAGCTGTATTTTATTTTTGTTGTTCACGTGAACATTGTTTGATAACCATTAACGGCTTTGAGATAGCAATTATACTTGAAAAAATAGTTTTTAACATTAACTTTCATAAAATACCAGTCAAGCCCTATATAGCAGCGTTGGCCACTATTAAAAGAGATGAATCGCTAGTCTGCAAAAAGTAAAAACTTTAACCAGGCAGATACCTGTTGCACGAGTGTTTCAAATTTAATGTATATTATCGTCATATTTAATGTATCTTGTCATCAACAGGTTAAAAGTTTAACAGAATCAGTAAATCAATTCACACTATCAAGCTCTTATAGCTGATGTTAGAGCGAATAAGTCTTTTAATGCTAATCATTAGAAATGCTTTCTAGGCAAAATAATTAAAAGTGGGCTTAGCCCCAAACAAACAAAAATATTGGTGTGTGTAATGTAAACCAATAAATAGATTTCACCCTTGGGCAGAGAGAGCTTATCTAAACATTACTAGTCGAATGAGTATAAATAGAAAATTTCACTATCAATGATTCAGATGAAAACGCCTTCGATCTATTTCACTTAATACATATAGATATAGAGACTCGAAAGGTTGATATCAGTCTATGTAGCTGTTCATGACTCTGTTCATTTTCTACTTCTTTCATATTTTCTAACAAACATATTTAAAAGTTTCACGATTATTTCATTTTATTTTATTTATCATTACATGTTGATATTTTAAAGTGTTTGGATGCCTGCAATAATTGAGTTTAGCGTCCCTCTTCACAAAGATCAATGGAACTTCGTTACCCCGATATGTTTCTGACATTTGGTTTATCTGGCATATTGTCTTTCTTCATATGAAATTTTATTCCATCAACCAGTTTCAACCGGTAATTTATGACTTGATTTCCTTAATTTCAAGATAAGTAGGTACACCTTGTTTAAAAAGAAAATGTTTAATTTTTAATTAAATAATCTTTCAATTGTATATTGGTTTTATAAATGTTTAAATTCGCCATTTGAACGACTTTTTCTAAAACAGAAAACTAGTCTTGTTTCTGTTGATTTAAGAGGACAGTTTTTAAGATAATTCCTTATGGAACATATGTTATCATTTCTATCATTGAACATATTCCTAACTTAAAGAATTGTCCTTACATGCGTTAATCTGTGGTTAAAAAGGATAGAATGCACGCCCAAGCTGATCATGCTGTATACCAAAGTGAACAGTTTATTGTCATTTCCATTGATGAGTAATAGCCAAGAATTAATCAGATGCTTGTTTATAGTTATGCATAATTATTGTTGAAGGACACCTGGATACATTCTTATCATTTTTATTGATGATACCTAATGGTCTCTATTTGTGAAGTGTAAAGCTTTGCAACTATATATGAAATAATGGAAGAAAGGAGTGTACATTTCGAATAATAATGTCAACACTTTCTCTGTCTCTGTATCCGTGTCTATCATCAGTGGTTAATACAATGACTGAGGTATTACTAAATTATCTTGACCTGTGGTTAATACAATGACTGAGGTATTACTAAATTATCTTGACCTGTGGTTAATACAATGACTGAGGTATTACTAAATTATCTTGACCTGTGGTTAATACAATGACTGAGGTATTACTAAATTATCTTGACCTGTGGTTAATACAATGACTGAGGTATTACTAAATTATCTTGACCTGTGGTTAATACAATGACTGAGGTATTACTAAATTATCTTGACCTGTGGTTAATACAATGACTGAGGTATTACTAAATTATCTTGACCTGTGGTTAATACAATGACTGAGGTATTACTAAATTATCTTGACCTGCCACTGTTTACTAAATCTGCATATTTTCACACATGACTCCTGGAATTGTGTTCTTTTTTCTCTCAAAAGGCGTTTTTAATATTGGGTGATCTTAAATGTTAAAAAGAATGATACTGAACTAATGCTGCATAAACATGTTGTTTACAAATGACCATTTTCTTACAGTACAATCTTCAGTCATGGTCAAACGTTAAGCACACGATATAGATGTACATAACAGTATGTCACTTCGAACTTGTAGTCAACGTCAAGGATAGTGTCACATTTTCCCTTCGCAGAAGTGATAATGTGAATATTTACTACCAAAGTCAAGTTTTGACACTTAAGCAATAATTTTTTTTATATTTATACTTATCTGTTAAATTTAAATCGCAATATTTGTACGTATATATGATTCGCCGACTTAGAGGTCCTAACATAATCTCGATCGGCAGCGTGTGAGCTTGCGGACTCTAACAATAGGCTTGTCAAAGATTGTATTGATGTATACGGCCGATTTTAATGTGCTAATTGTTAGTAGTATAGCTCGTGATATTTGTTTGACAGGTTAATTTAGAAATAAAATACACTCGTCTCTAACGATTAACCACAGGAAGGACTGCGTTCAGGAGAGTGGGAATGTGCGTTTTAGAGTCTGAGAATTGACATAGGTCAGCTCCTTCTATACTCCATGACTTTGTCCTCCATCACACGTATATGCATGCAAAGCCGTGGAGAATAATCCGTGAAAGTTACCAACAGAAGCCCATGCAAGAAGATAGTCATGTTGGGTTAAAGATTTTGTCCGATATCGGTTACCAACAAATTTGCTATTATAACACTTCTTGTATATGCGACAATGTACATTAAGAGGAAAGTTTAGAAAGTGCAATTTTTGGAATTGTAATTTAAATTTGTGTAATTTTATAAAGATGATGATTGTTAGAATTTTTGTATTGTGTGATTGTAAATTGTATACCTTTAATCAAGTCTATATTTGTTAGAGCTGTAGTATTGTAAAACAAATTTTCAGTAGAAATTACTATAGTTCTTAGGTATTACAACATTCTTGTACATTCTAATAAAGAAAGGTAGCAAATGCACTACATTCATGAGGAAAACTATTTACGCCAACATTCTCAGTCTCTGATGTAAAGAAGGCATAGTGATGAAATTAGTACAGTCAGTGTCAGAGTTTCGCATTGTAGGCAAATTTTAATGAGGCAAATTATTCATGGAAGATGAATGCAAAATGGAGGGCTCTTCGTAGTTTTCCGAAAGCACGAGCAGTCATCCGAGCTCCAAGAACACGCAAGTTGAAGCTGAGTGTTATAAGCCATGACCTATTAAGGACAAGGCAAATATTCTATCACTATAGGATAAACTATATATACTCTCCGCTCTCGACAGCCTAGTCAGAATTGCTATGTTGCAGACTTCAGGTTCTGACTTCATTTTTCCAGGTAAGAAAAATGTACCTAGTCATAGTTCAGAGATTTTTCCTAGGTGTCTTAATACATTGAGAAGAAACGTATTTAGAAATTATTTCACTTACCTTTAAAGCGTATGTAATCTGTTATTATTATACAGTATTAATTTTTAAATACAGTGTCTCGGATTGTTTAAATTTATTTAGAATTTGTGTTAATTTATAACCTTAAGATAGATTTTTGGAAAAATAGTTTGCTACCAACTTCATGCTACAAAATAATTAATTTAGAAACAAAATACCTTACAAAAAATGATTATTTAGTTTCTAGAATTAAACCTTCGATAACTTACTTTCATTGCAAATAATTTTGGTAATAGTTTGTAGCATTTTGTTCTTAAGCATTTTTGGATCCTTGGTAATTTATTCGGCACTTAATTCCAAATCACAGACATTATAGAATGCGTGATTGGTTAGCTTTAAATAAATACAACAGTATCTTCAAAGGATAACCTGATTTGTGTGTAATGTGTATTTTTTTATTTTTTTTATTGAATGATGTTTCATTTTGATAAAGAATTGCTGCGTTGAAGATTCCAGGTTCTGACTTCCTTTTTTAGTTCGAACCCAGTACCTCTCGGCACACTAGCGATGTAATATCCACATCGCAGAAATGGCACTGCCAGCATAAAGGAGGCCAGAATGATGTCCTTCTCTATTTCTTTCTATATAAGAAGTATACCATCAATAAATTGTGCATAACGAAGAGAACTCGATTCAATAAACTGACCATAACAATGGGCAAAAAGACCCATTACCATTTTCATTTCGTAAATAATTCGTGTCCGTCAACGTGACACATAAATCATTTGCATGGCTTCTACGAATCTCTGGGGGCAGATGCTTTGGAATTTGGACAGTTTTTCCGCCCGTAGGGTCTAGATTGATAGCTTTTACTTAAGGTAAATGGTGGTGGGGTAGGGTGTTGTTGCCGCGGGTTTATATGGATATAGGTCTGTACAATTCTGTAAGCCATTTATTTACTTTAAATGTTCTTCTGTCCGAGTGCAAATGCATTCTGAAAAGATCCGTACGTGATTTAAAATGTAAAAAAACAACAAAAAAGGTATGAGTGGTTCTGCATGTCAGTGTAAAAGACATGAAACAGTGTAAACTATGGCCCAGGGATTTGGGAATAGTATTGTGTTTTATAACTATGAGCGGTTCTGCATTAATGTATGCTCTGGTCCAGGACCGTGGGGTTATTTTTGTTTCAGAAAAGTATGAGTGATCCAAAACTATTTTCATATGGGGACACGAGATTTTTATTGAAAAGCCACTGTATATCTTAAACGGCGGTACACTGGTTTAAACTGGCTGAGTAGTCAAGGATCGACACGTCTGGACTACTCTTAAGAGTTGGAAGTCAGTTTAAGACATCTAAGACGACTGGACTACTCTTAGGAGTTGGAAGTGAGATTAAGACGCCTAACAGGTCTTGTTTAGCTATATGTTTATAAGAAAGTTTATCTTTTGTTTGGAAGAATCGCGTGAAAGTCGTCTACATTTGCATCAGAAATTTAAAAAGGAAACTATTAAAGCAATTTCCTTCTCATCATCAGAAAATAATGCAAATTTATTGGTATTCTGACTAGAGTGAAGCAGCTGTATAGCGACTGATTGTCGTTGTTTCAACACAAGGCGGATTAAACATTTTTGGAATTTGTACTGAATTTATTACTATTTCATAAACTATAAATGAATCTTTCCTTTGAAATTTCTTTGATTAGTTGCCTCATCCGGAAGCCTTGCCTGATCCCATTCCTATAATTACTTTTATTTGTTGTTTTCCTTTTGAATCTATCTTGTTTTCTGTACTACGTATTATTCTGCTCTTATACAAGAATTGTGAAGAAATACACGTATCTGCCACGTGAACGAAAAATACACGTATCTGCCATATGGAAGAAATACACTTATGCCATGTGGAAGAAATAAACGTATCTGCCATGTCAATAAATAGGTATAATAAACGTCTGCAGCCTGATTATTAGTGACGCTGTTTTCAATAATGTTTGTCAATCCGTGTTAGATACAAGTCTTCTTAATTCTGCAATATCCACTCTCTTTTATAGCCAAACTTTATTTTGTTCAATCCTTTTCCAAACTTTGCATTTGTCCAATAAGTGTCCCAACATTGCGTTTAGAGGATGTTGAAGATCTGTAATAAAGCAGTGTCATTGAAAGAGAGCTTTATGGTCGTTTACAGGCAGTGGCGTAGCGAGGGTACTTAGCGCCCGGGGACAAAACATAAACTTGGCGCCCCCTTACTTAGCGCCCGGGGACAAAACATAAACTTGGCGCCCCCTTCGAGTGCATCTGAGATAACGAATAGTTGTATTTTCCTCATTTTGGCGCCCCTGGCACATGGCGCCCGGGGCCAACTGTCCCCTCCCCCAGCCCTTTCCAAGCTACGCCACTGTTTACAGGGCTCTCATCAAGAATGAGACCAGATATAATAACTTTTTTATATCAGAACGCGCGCTTATAGGATGTAGAAGAGTAAAAGAGTTCCCTGTTACTAAAGTTTGCTGATAAAGACATTTTTATAAATGTTATTGAAAGCCAACCAAGTTATTATATATAAAACGGCCTTTAATACAGTTCTACTTGTTGATGACCATGTATTTGAAATATAGCACTCTAGATATGGGCGCTCGCACTTAATAGCTGACCACTACATGTCCCCCCCCCTTCCCCTCTGAAAATAATTTGGAGGACTCCCTTAACTCTAGAGCTACCAAAAATGGTTCATCTCAGGTTTTAGCTCTACCAATTGGTGGAGGGATATTGTTTACGAAATGCGTGATGCAGCTCATTTTTGAATCGGTTTAGTTGATCATTAACAGTGAGGTAGGTAACATTTGGAGTAAGAAAAGTTGCTAGACGATCAGAAGTTATTTTTTGTGATGTAATTTAAACTAAAAGTTATACTTTCAAATCAGTCAATTAGAAAGGTTGCATTTTTATTCCTAATTAAATGTGGTGAAATTTAGAGCATATGATAATATATAGTAAAACTCATCAAGGGGTAAGCACTATTGTTGTATTTAGTCTGCACTCAAACATGCCACGGTAGCTGATGCGTAGTCATGTTTCTCCAATCTAAGGGTTCATTGGTTAGAATATTTTTCAGAAAGAACCAATGGAATTCAAGTAGCAATGTGCGTAAGCCTCTTCTTGATACCGTATCATTCTCGTGTACTTAAATAAGATACAGTAATTTTTGAGCAATCCGGGAGATCATTTCATTTCTTGGTTTGACTGTCAGTATTCAGCTGTTCTACGCTATTTGAAACGATTCTGCACCCATTATTGTTAGAGAGCATAAAGTCAGTGTGATTCGTGAATGCACATAAAAACCTCACATCAACGTTTGCGCGACCACCTGTCCACTTTGGTAATGCGATATAAACTTAGATTGTCTAAATCTACTTGTAATCTGGATTTTTTTAAATTATTTGATTTTACATTTCGGTCTTTAACTTGACTTATTCACACTGCTTTCGAACTCGCGTACAACGTCTAGAATGTTAAATTTCGACAGATTTTAAATTTATATCTGTATATATAAAGAGAAGGTTTCTGAAATATTATTACAAAGTCTGCATTTTCCATTCACTGATGGAAAAAAAAATGTTATTTTTATCTATATCATGTGACATTTTGTAAGAGAAGCCCAGAATGGTATTTTCCATTGCTTGAGGAAAAGAACACTCTTGTTGTTATTTATATCATGTGACATTTTGTAAAAGAAGCCCAGAATGGTAGTTTCCATTCCTTGAGGAAAAGAACACTCTTATTGTTATTTATATTATGTGCCAACTTTAAAGACAAATTCAGAAAGTTAAATTCCGCATTACCATATGCACAATATATATACCTCACTTCTATTTGTTGGAGTCCATGACTGATCTGCCGATGCAGATGAATTATCAAGACATTGTTCCACAGAGTAAAATAATTTTTTTTTCATAACTCTGAAATGAAGTGCGTGTTTCTTACTTTGTTGCATATATATATATATTATGGTAGTAGTATATATATATATATATATATATATATATATATATATATATATATATATAAAATGCACACACATGCTATCTGACATAACCAAAATTTCGGAAGGAATTCTGAGATCACTGTACTACATCAGATTACTTAATCGAATTAGCAGAGCACGTGTTGCATACGCTTCTCCCCTAGAGGAAATAAAAATGTTAACATAGCGTCCATGACAAATGTTCATAAAAAGCCAAAATATGATATGAGACAAATTAAAATAAAATTGAATATTACATAAGCTATTGTTGATGGTGGAATACACTAGGTTTAAAGAAGGTTGATGGTGGAATACACTAGGTTAAACGAAGGTTCATGGCGGAATACACAAAGTTAAGAGAATGTTATCGGTAATGCATTGTGTCCTCTGACCTGAGTATGTCTTTGCGTAAAGATAGTATTCTTAAAAAAGTCAACACATTGAAAACTTGCTTTCATCCCCCACCCCTCTCAAGATGATTCTATGAACAACCCCATTCCATAGCGATTTGAAATCCACCTAGAGTTTCTAAGATGACACCCTTTAACGATATATACCAATTATTGACCAAGAAACGACTTGAAAACGAAAGGTCGTAAAATTTCACTTCTGGTTATCTATCTACGAAGATCTTAAAAGAGCAGATCAAGGTGCATGTGGGAACGACTGGAGATCATTCAACGGTTAGTTCTCCTTTTCCAAGGAAGAAATGATATGGGGTTGGGAACTAGAAGAAAAACTGGCCGAAGAAAATAAAAGTGTGTCGATAACCGAGGCGCGACTACACTGCAAGCTGAGTTTCACCATATTAGTAAATTTCTTTGTGCGTACTAATTTTTAAGAAAAAGTTTTTGTTTGTCTTTCCCAGCTGGTCTTCTTTGCCACTATTAATTCTGTGATAGTTCTTTTTCTACGGAATTACTAAGCGTCAATAGTTAGTCCACAGAGGCATTTAGTTCTTTCACGCACTTTACATGTCATGTCGTAGCCTTTTTAATGTGTGTGTGTGTGTGTGTGTGTGTGTGTGTGTGTATTATAAAAAGTCATTAAAACATGAGATAAACATGAAGTTTTTGTCTTTCCCATGTTTAACTTTGGTGTTTTATATAGTTAATTACTGACAAAATGCATGCATTCAACAGTCAAACATGATGCCATGTCAAACCTCGTGAAACGTGTGGCCAATATTGCAGATAAATTCTGTATCTCTCGGTTCACTATTGGCCACGTTTGTGGACAAGATACAAAATGCTCGGAGAGAGAGAGAGAGAGAGAGAGAGGTGTTTGTGTTTCAGGCCAGTGAATATTGCGAGGTAAAATTACGGCTATTTTCTTACAGTGATACAGAAAATGAAAGCGGATGTTTATTTCCCAAGTTAAAACTCAGTGAGCGCAGGATATAATCTCTTACTGGTGTAAATTGGTGAAAACTATGCACTTAATTACTCAGTATATTAAACAGAACGGATAAAACAATCGTACTGATATTTCGCTGTTGTCAGAGGACCACCTGCCAAGTTTGAAGTCTCTGTCTCGTACGAAACTGAATTAGATTTATAAGCTGTTTTTGATAGCCTCTTTTCATTTCACAGTAAGAAAGAATAGCTCTTTGAAGATACAGTATATATTACCGACGACAAAGAAACTTTGCTGCTTCATGAGGAACGAAATAAGCACATATATATATATATATATATATATATATATATATATATATATATATATATATATATATATATATATATATATATGTGTGTGTGTGTGTGTGTGTGTGTGTGTGTGTGTGTGTGTGTGTGTGTGTTTATCGTGGCATGGAAACTATAGAAAGAAAAAAAAATCAATATACATTTACTTGTATTCCCTCTATCGGGAGTCTGGATTTGATATATTGATCTGTATAATTTTAAATTCAGTTTATTGGGTAACAAAAGTGAAATCAAGATTAGAATTCTTTACGTCATATGTTATGACTTTTTTTCCATTTTAAAAGGAAACAATAGCAAAAGAGTTACATTACATCTAACCATATATACTCGTAAAAGCATTAAAATATTGACATTTGGATATATATATATATACAGTCACTAATGTATTTTGTATTCTTGTCAGAGCTGTACTGCTCTCTTCTTCACGGTAGTTAAATATATTATAATAGATTTCTAAACCTCATAGTACACAAGTGACAGGTTTGCATTGTGTAATCACCAACGGACTATAAATTTCTTTCATTGAAAACATACTCAAAAGCGATTTATAAAATATACAATAAACTGGGTCGAATGAAAAATGTTACAGGTAGTGTCATTACACCATACTACATACTTAAAACTGTTAAAGAATTATATTCCAGTTTATCAAATTGAAACACAAAATGCCATATATAACCAACTTTTACAGTAAGTTAATCGTTTGCTTCTTGTGGAAAAGGATTCAGGCAAAAACTATAACTAAAACTCACGAATAACTCAAAACATCTGGGGAAACATTACATGTTGATGTGTTAAGTTGTCTTTTTTAATTTATTGTGTATAAAAAGAATTAAGGGGAAACGAACTGATCGAGATGAGCCTCTTTTATTAAATAAATAAATATATGTTTATAAATATTAAATGCACTGAAAATAAAATATTTCCTGAAGGTTTCCTTTCAGAACTCTTATTAGGGATAGTTTCTCTCATTTCTTTTCGTGATTGATCGTTTTCTCTATGAGAAGGATGCCGCCATATTTGTAAACTCTTCTACTGGAAAGCAGTAATACCATATACAGTGACATTGCTAAGTTCATTCCGATTGAAATCGGGTCACTGTTATTAGTTCAGTACCCACGAATGTAATCCCAGTCTATTTTAGAGCCTTTTTCTGTCTCCTTTGGGTGGTGATATAAGAGTTAGATTTAGGCATGCTTGGTATGGGTTTTAAGGTAATTGTTTATTCTTATGAATATGAGCTTATGGTGTGGTTGTCTGTGTGTGTTTCGTCGACAGTGCACAGTGAGTAATAAGGCCTTGGTGATGATCCGGAAGTGAAATATGTGTTCGATTACACATTGTTTTGATTACAGTCTAGCCTCTCAAAGAACTGACGGTGAACCTATGACACGAACTTCACTGTGAGTTTATCTTTGAAGGTACATTAGAATGAGATATGGTTTATTATCATTAGGACACAAGGAAAGTTCAGTACTGAAAAACAAATGTAGAGAATATATATAATTGTGTTCTGATTCCGATTATGTAACAAGTTGCTAATCGGTTGAAAGTGACTCAAAGTTTGGTAGAATTTAATAAGTTTGGAGATAATGCGGATATAATTTGACTTCATCATAAAACCACACCTCTTAGCAGTAACGCACAGTGTCTAGATGATATTTGGAGCTTACGTAACGATTGTTATCTTACCGTTGTGGAAAGCCGAAAGTTATCGGAGTAGTTTGCACAAATCTGACAGACTTATAAACTGGTTCCTCATGTATGCATCTGATCTGAACATTGTTTCTCTATATGATTTTTGTTTTCAGCAATTCTGAAACATTTTTATAACAAGAAATTTGGTTCACCGATATATCGGCAATAGGCCATATACGACTTGGTGACGTCACTACTATATCCTTCATAGCGATACTTATAGCCTAGAGTATAAACGCACATGTTTGCAGCTGAGCAAATATTTAAAATGGCACATCAAATTTGAATACAAGATTGTTTTGTGTGTGTGTGTGTGTGTATATATATATATATATATATATATATATATATATATATATATATATATATCTTCACTTTAATATATTTACTCGAGACACAATGGTAATTAGAGCTCCTTTAATTTTAGCAGTAATGATCCATGACTAAAGGTTTCCAGTGATGAAAGAGTTATGCTGGAATTTCGTCAATAAAAAGTACCAAGAACTTTACGAAAAACTACAAACTGTCCTTACTTTTAAAAATGTTTCTTCCGAATTAGAGATAGATTGCAGCATAAACAGAGCTTTGAAAATGCAGGATTAAATAGCATTACGTATTATAAAATCAAGAGGAAATTTTATATACCGCTTCTGTTTACATACCCTCCGACCCTCCAAAAAAGAAGTTCAGTCAAACGTTATTGCATCTTAAAATTACTGATCGACTGGCGATAATAACAAGTGAGAATGCGACATAACTTAAAATAAGATAATATGGAACAAAAGAAAGAAACAAGAAGGAATACGATAAAAGACAAAGAAAGAATAATTGGTGGGTCAGTCGACGTTAGGATCATGGTAAGAAAATTTAGCAGTGACAGATTGTAAAGAGTGTGTGTGTGTGTGTGTGTGTGTGTGTGTGATTTGGATTTTTAACTTAGCTTTAAAAAAATTTCAGTGATATCGTTATGATGTCTGAAATGTGTCAGTTTATAGTGATGTCTAGCACTGAGACATCATGCTGCAGACAGGTAGCATGATATCCCACCCAGTCACATTATCCTGACACTAGGCCGACCAGACCTAACACTAGCCTCTTAATGCTGAGCACCAAGCGATTGTAAAGAGTACAATCTGAAATGATTGGTAGCCGAATATCCATGGCCTTAGTTTGAAATGATTGGTAGCCGAATATCGATGGCCTTAGTTTGCGAATCCGGATTTGGAAGTAAAACCTAAGAAATAGAAGGCAATATCATCACCATGTACAATTTAGCAGTAGGAAAATATCATGTTTAGTTTTCTTTTCAATTGAAACTGGAACTATTACTGTATTTGTTCAGGTATAGTAAATGAATGAAATAGTTAAATATTCACCCGACAGTCACTTGTTAATAATTTTTCAAGGAAAAGTTAGAATTCAGCGCAGTGAATTCATAACCGCCGCAGGAAGAACACAATTGAATACACATACCCCGTAATGACATATCAAGCTTTGCGCTACAAGCATTGGATCTGAATTCTTGAAGAAGCATTGATAAATTAAGTTGAGGATCTTGAAAGTCTTGAAGTTGAATTAGATTTAGTTAAATAATAGATTGATAAAATCAAATACATCAGTTAACTCATTCTAGAGAAGGCATGGAATGGGTAATCGGGATAAGCAAAGTATCGGAGATAATTGCGGACAGATATATACTAACCCACATTGTGGTTCATTCGCAACAGATGACAAGACTGGTTTCAAGTCCTTGATATACCCATTCAGTGGATTAAAAATTAATCGTGACACGTTACTAACGGTATCATGTCTTGTTCTATGCTCAGCCAATCAGAGCGCCTCTTCTTTATTCAATCAATCGCCTGGTTTTGTATGGAACAATTTTGAATGTAGTATGGTGTATAACATAACTCTCGGTGGATGTACAAAGTAGCATTTCTACCATCAACCATTTCAGAGTATTTTACAGTTTATTACAGTATATTACCATGACAAAAATGAAGACGAACACGATGGGATGGAGTGGAATTGCAATGTTTCCCTGTGTCAATCACATCAGTGTCGCTGCTGCTGTTATTACTACTCAGTTGATGGCGTCATCCACTCCATGCTATTATTTTGGTTTGTTACCATCATCGCGGGAATTTCAGATGTCACTGGCAGTACCCGTCTTATACATACGATTATTTCAAGAAGAAAGGAGGAGATAAATTTCAAAGTTTTGTCAGAAGGAGGAAGAAACAAGCTTTCTGCAGCAGCAAGAACAAGCGGAGAGGAAACAAAGCATGAAAAAGATTACTGTCATGCGGTCAACAGTGAAACCATACGTGCATCACACCATATCCTGTCAGAGCTGAAAGAGATGAGAGTTGTCATTCTCACCCATCGACAGAGAATTCTAGCTGTTTTGATAACCTTCCTTTCTTGTCCCATTGTGGTTGTCTCGGTCCGGATGTCTCAGTCGTTTTGTCGACGCGTTAGGAACTAATTTTAATAAGAAGAAACCCTTGTTGTCGTCTGCTGTGCCTGACGGAGTTGTTATAGAATCAACAAAAACAACGGATTTACAACAAATAGAAATTCACTTATTCACCGATAAAGCATCTTAAGGTCTCTCCAGTTTTGATAACACACCATACAAAACATTTAGAGACAGACAGACTGACACGCACACCAAGTTGAGCTATTTGGAACTATGCTAGAAACTATAGTTCATTCCACACAGTATGGCGAATTTGATCATATCTGTAACTCATGAAAAGATTTTCAGGTCAGCATCATTAAATGTTATTAAAAGTACCTAATTCGTTTTAAAACTTCTACTTAGATAATTATTCAGATTTTCATAAAAGAGTACAGAACCTGATGACCTTTATGAGAGGAAATATTAGTAGGTGATTAATATTGTATGTGTTGAATCTGATAACAATATTGCAAAATGCAGGATTATTTTCACTGGAAAAGATTGTGTGAGAAAAACAATCTTTATCGATGTTTGTACCAAGACAAGGATATCCAAGTAGCTGTGTTTCATTATTTGTTATAATGTAACCCGCTGACTTCAATTTCCTTGTCTCGGTGCAACCCCCAACACAGATTCTATCAATAAAACCTCTTTTTTTTTCCAAGACAAAGAGAACCAACAGACAGAACAAATTACTACATCAACCAGGATGTGGAAGGCAACGCCGCCTGGACTAGGGGGAAGGAAAGGATTAAAGCAGATACAGTTCATGGAGAAAGTCCATAATTTATTTTGGTGTACGATTTTCAAACGGCACTTTCATGACCACCTTATCTTTTTGAAAACAGATACTTATATATAATTGTGAAATCGAGTCAAAACATAACCACCACTCACTAGGGAACGAATTAAACGTTCTCTAACCTGCAAGATAATGTCCTTTTCCAAGATTGAATTTCACTCTGCATTATCACACATGGATCGAACTTTATATATATATATATATATATATATATATATATATATATATATATATATATATATATATATATATATATATATTCTAATATAGTTTTATTGAAGTCATTTTATTAATGACATTTGTTTAAAAATTGTTTAATTCCGTGGCTGGCATGTACTATAAGAAGAGTACACGCATGTATTTTTCTCCATTCGTAAATCAAGGTTACTGTGTAGTTAATGCGGTGGCATACTAAGGGTAAATAGCGCCCGGGGCGACGATGACGGCCCAATGGGATTAAGGCGCCCCAAAACCTCTGGCGCACGGGGCAAACGCCCAGTCCGCCATCCCCAGCTCCTTTTAGTACGCTGCTTGTACACGGTAGATAAATAGGACTCTGAGCGACGTCTGGTGGACCTGGACCGGCAAAACATGTGTTTGCTTCGCTTTGATAACTACCTACGATTATATCATATGTAAAATTAACAGCGGTCGTTGGCGTGATCATGAGGATGCCAGGTGCGTCACGGTAACCCATGCAGTGGATTCTTTTGTCCTCATCAGTTTCATTTATATCTCTTGGCCATCCCAGCACGTTCTGATACATGACTGTTCGATATCTATGAGATAGCCACCGATTGCAATTTCCACGGCGAAACTTAACATTGTTTGTTAACGCTTATGAAAATTTTGGATTTTCTGATGGCGATTAATTTTGTTTTCCTTTGGATTTCTTTATTGATTGATTCTATTTGTATGCTTCTGGGGATAAACTGACGGCGTTCCATGTCGCGCCTTTGTCCGCGGAGAACGTTAATGGTATTCGTAAGAGGAGATCTCCAAACGAATCTCTTGGGGAGATCACCAAATACCTCTCCTCACATATTTGGCAAACTGTGATACACAAGCAGTCACCCTGGCGCTATATCTAGCACACAATACGACGGTGCTTCGGTCGCGTTAAGGTAAATAACGTTAAATTTTGACCTTGTAGAATTCAGTGATAACATCCAGATTGTACCCGGCATAGTGTGCTTCACGATGGTGTGCTTCGCTATATTCATTTCACGCAGTAACTTTATATTCGTATCGTATACATTATTTTTACTTCAACGGCGACTTTCAGTTACTGTCACTGATCGTGGAAGATTTCATCTATTAAATCGAGCATGTACAACCGATATGTACCAGTGTCCATGACGACTTAGGCAAGTAAGTGTCGGGATATTTCCTTACGCTTAGTTACCTTGTCCACATGTATTGCCGGCTCTCACAGACCCGACTAACAATTCTAACCGTGATGCTGGGTTATCCTGGGTCACCCATATCCGATGTGGAATTAAGTCCACAGAGGATTTTGTTCTAGAGGACTCAGTCCACTGGGATTAACTCGTTACCTGTTGCTTCTTCTTAGAGATATTTAATCTCTTTTGTTTATTTCTTCAAAAAATTGTGTATGTTCGCTATCTTTATATCGGATTTTATTTTTATCAGTATACTCTCAGAAAATCCACAGTAACCAAAGATTTATTCGAGAAGACTTATTTATTTTTTTTCTGGAAATAAACGTAATTTTCGATTTTTATATTCATTTAAGGCAAATTAATTAGAGTTGCTGAAAACCACTACGCAGCAATATTCGTTATTTAACAAATTCTTGACCGGCTTCGATTTAGCTGCCGTAACGGTCAAAATAACTTGTTGTGGTAACCGTCGAATTATATTTGCCGCTACCGGAAGTGGCTCTGATGCGTCCTGTGCTCCCATCATGGCCGCAAGCATTTCAGTAAAACCTTCGATATGTTCTTCTCGGCCAGACTGTTGCGCGGTTAACATATTGCTGAAAGGTTTCCGTGCCCTTTAGTACTCGCACAGGATTCTTAGTTGATATGTGATTTATTTTTACGATTTAAGTTACTCGCGTGTATTAACCCCATATACAATCTAACTCGACGAGGTAACGACGATGTTGTGCGATTGTTAAATCAACTGTGACAAATCCGTGCGGGACATGTTTCTTTTGTTGATATTGTGCTTGTAAGAATATATTTTTGAATGCGTTCCACGTCATGTCGGTAAATATTTGATAATCCGTGCATGTCAATGCCGTTAAATAGCATCTGCATGTTAGCGTTATCGCGGATAACTTTAGGTATGTGCACGTAACGCTGTGTAAATCACATCGATGTTTCAATGATGTCCGGAGGAAAGTAATTTTTTTTGGGGGGGGATTTGTTAGCTTGTCAAGCATGACATCGTCGTACACAGAAAGATCATTCAACGACGACGTCCGTTATACATTCAACCATGGTTTCTTTTGGTCATCATTGTTTGTTTTCTTTGATAACGAATTTACAACGTCTTTAAAATCACGAATTACAATAAAACACGACTTGATCATCCGCAGTTGGCGTGACTAAATATAATTTATCCCAACTGAGCCAAGGTACGATAAGGTTTGACAACGACTGAGTCTTTCATGACCCCGAAGGCCCAATGATCAAGCTTCACAGTTTAGAAATGCCGCGTGAAGTTTTATTGGCGGTTTTGTCGCACGTGCTGAAAGTCCATGACGGTAAGTGCACTACAACTGGAATTGGCGACATAACTAGTATAAAGACTGACCAACACGAGCTCATATTGCGACACTAACCAGAGACGTCACACCACTCACATTGGCAAAGGAAGGATTTGCCATCAAAGAAAACTTTACACGATGCGGTATATTGATATACTCATCTGCAAGTGTCAACTCAGACAGTAGTGTACGTGCGGTGGTGATATATTATCTGCGCTTGGAAGACTTCCTGACCTACCAGTTGCTACATATTCAGGAGAAAAACGTGTTCCCGGATAAAATTACTGTGGACCTGGAACACCGTTAGATATACGTCTGGATGACAACTATACACCGTAAGGGGGAGA
Organism: Megalonaias nervosa; assembly: GCA_016617855.1. Taxonomy (NCBI): domain Eukaryota; kingdom Metazoa; phylum Mollusca; class Bivalvia; order Unionida; family Unionidae; genus Megalonaias; species Megalonaias nervosa. Next base: position 28,881 of record JAECUM010025452.1, read on the forward strand.
AAAACTCGTAAACAGAACGAATGCTCCTTGTTATCGACACGATATTGCTTATAAAAATCTTCAGATATACGCGCACCGCGACTTGCTGATGTGAGTTTGATACATAACTTAAACGCAATTACTGAGTTATCGTTACGAGAACGTATTGCACGCTGGATTGTAAATGTGGTATGAAATAAAATATTGTACTTGGTGGACAAAGTCAACTGTATATTAATCTATCAGGACAAACTCCGCGGAGAGCTGTGTACGATTTGAAACTGGTGTGATTATATGAACACTAGACTTGCCGCTGTTTATTAAGTCCACCTGGTTATCAATGACGTATAGCCGCTGCTGAATAATTAATACGCGAAGTACACGTGGACGTCAAGGATGCACTCATGGTTGACTAGACAAGCGCTGTGGTAGATTTATCTACCGGCACCAAACAAAATTCCACACTTAAAACGAGCTGATGTTTTATTTTTACCACACGATGAAGTATGCAAACGAGAAAATATAAATACTCTTTGACTGCTGTGGTAAGAATTTTTTCAAGCACATACTGGCGAAGAATTTTACGGAGCTATGTCGAGGCTAAATAAACAGCACCTGGTACACGTTCGTCGTGGACATGCTGAAATTTGTGAAGATTATAATATTGTGCAACGATTTAATCGTAAACTAGCGAAACGATTATTTGGACATCGATATGCACAGGAAATGTGAACGCGGAGTGTTAGCTTGGAGCTAGATCTTGCAGATCGGTAACAAGACTTTCCGCAGTCTCAGCCGAGCTGAATAATAAAATTACACGTCCAGTCAAATTAAAACCTGTTGATGCAATAGAAACAAAATAATAGAATCATTACCGCTAGTGTCTAGTCCTAACGAGTTACGTGAACCTGCATCGGGCACAATGTCGTTGTAATGTATTTGCACGCCTCAGGTGAACTTGGTGAATTTGAAGGTGGAACTAGGAGAGCTACTGTTCCCGACTGGAGTTTAAGTACACGTAAAACATCACGTGTGACTTGTCGTAGTAATAAACCGGCGATATATTATTTAACAACTGGTCGTAAACGTTAGTTTCTTAGTTAGGAATTGCAAGTAGTATTAGCTGATACACAATTACCATTTGGTGAGATAATACTGTCGCCTCTATGACAAAAACATTCGAGACAAGTCAGCATATCCTAATTGATTAATAATAATAAATTAGGTCACGCAGATTTGTCTCAAATGTAATACGTTCCTCTGTGAATTGTCTAGCATCATTGGGAGGATTCCACATAAACTCAGTATTACAGTTGATACAACGATCTTTTTGACGATGGATCAGCACAAGAGTAGTGTAGTGGGATACCCTACGGACAATGGGAATTAGCATTACAGACCCCCTCCCCCCCGGGACTGTCTACGGACAAGATTTCTACGGACAAAAAATCACCCTGGGACTGTCTACGGACAATGGGAATTTTGTATAGCGACTAGCACACCCTGGAACTGTCTATGGACAATGGGAATTTTGTATAGGGACATGAGGACTGGCACATGTAGGGTGACGTCACGGTACTGGACACTTGCAACAATGTAGCAAGGACCGTGACGTCATGCCACCTGTGTCATTTCTATATAAAGTTTGAATCATTCGCGTTCCTGTTTGTGTATAGTATATAGCAGGTACCGTGACGTCATGCCACCTGTGTCATTTCTATATAAAGTTTGAATCATTCGCGTACGTATTTGTGGATATTATAATATTATACCCAAATTGTACAACTGACTAAAAAAAAATTTTAAATAAGAGAATAATGTTTTGGTGAGTTAAAAGATAAATTATACAATCGAATAAATTTTTTTTAGGCAAGAAAGAATAAATCTTCTCGAGGCAGTGGAGTGGCCCTGAAAAGGGCCTTTAGTTTTTTGCTTCTATTGTCTCCAGTTCTTCCACCAGCTTCTTAATTTTCCAATGATTCCTTTCTTCGTCTTTTTCTTTTCTTCGTCTGGAATCCAGTCTGGATATACCATGTCTCTAAATTTTTTCTGTATTTTCATCCAGTTTTGATTTAGTCTTTCAAACTCCTCTTTTCTCTTTCTTTTTTCCTTCTCCTTTCTCTCTTTTGCCCATGTGTCTTTGATTTTCGTTGCCTCTTCTTTCATCACTTTTCTCATTAGGTCTTCAGATTTCCTTAATTTCTCTAATCCCCACAGGACAAAAGGCCACTCCGTAAAATTTGCTTGCTCTTCTAAAAAGCACCTCACTTGGATGACATTATCAAGTGCGTCCTTCAATGTCCCCACTCTCACATATTTACGATGGATGAAGCCTCTTATTTTTTTTCACCTCCTCTTCTATCATTCCTGCCACCTGATCCCTGGCTACGTTCAGGCTAGTGACTTGACTGGTCACAAAGTCTTGGCTGTCTGGATAGTTCCATTCCTGTTCCAGCCTTTCCACCACGTAGGCTGCATCCATCATCCAAAAATAACTGTCTCTTAACTCGTTAAACAATTCCATCTTGTGTTGACTAGTCAACGTGGGTAGCCAGACTGACGAGCGTTCCGCGTTATATACGTCAAGCACGGACGTGAACGAAAACATCCCTTACACTCACTTCACATATGATATACTATCCACACCAACGAACGAGAATGCATAAAACATACCATATTTACTATCCTCACCAACGAATGAGAAAGCATGAAACACACACCTATTTACTATCCACACCAACGTACGCGAAAGCATAAAACACACACACATATACTATCCACATCAACGTACGCGAAAGCATAAAACACACACCTATTTACTATCCACACCAACGGACGCGAAAGCATAAAACACACACACACACACACAGACACACACACACATATACTATCCACACCAACGAACGCGAATGCATAAAACACACACCTATTTACTACCCACACCAACGGAGGCGAAAGCATAAAACACACACACATATATACTATCCACACCAACGAACGTGAAGGCATAAAACATACACACTACACTATCCTCACCAACGAACGCGAAAGCATAAAACACACCATATTTACTGTCCTCACCAACGAATGAGAATGCATAAAACATGCACACTATACTATCCACACCAACGAACGCGAAAGCATAAAACATTCACACTATACTATCCTCGCAAACGAATGCGAACGCAAACACACAAACATTCACACACACACATATACTATCCACACAAACGAAGGAAGAGAAGAAACACACACGCACACACAACGGTAAAGGAGTGAGTGTTTATAGTCACACTACTCTAGATTCACACCAATTGGCAACTTGAATAGTCTCTCTTTTCTAGAGATTTGGTTAGCCGTGAGAAGGGCTGTTTTTTCTTGGAACGCCAATTGCACCTGGCTAATGGTTGCACCTACCAGGTCTGGCCCCACATACGCATCGCCGGCTCCAGTCATTCTCCCAATTGATGCGTATGGTTGGGAGAGCAGAGGGAGATTGAGTGGCTTCACTATCCCATTTTTCAGTCTGAGGGATAGTGAAGACTTCTCCTATGCCAGACCTGGGGATGATTTTGCTGAAGCTGCGGCTCCCACTCTTGCCGCTGTCTCTCCAACTCCTCCAAGGCCTCTTCCTCCCAGTTTTCTTTCTGGAGGACAGCGGCTCTTGGTAGAGGTTGCGGCTGACGTTGTTGTGGATGTCGTTGAGGAGGCCGTACTGGTTGCGCAGGTGTCCTCACCTCAAGTTTGACCTCACACTGAGGTCTCATGAAGAGGTGAGGCAGGATCCCTCTTTTCTTTTCTTTCTCTTCTTCCTTCTTCTTTTCTCTCTCCTCTTCTTTCAACCTGGCTTCCTCCTGTACCTCCTCCATAGTCAGCTCATCCAGGAGACGCCTGGCATGCTCCAGGTGCATCTGGAGTTCCAACAGTCTTTGTAGTCTGCTCATCCTCTTTTTAAGTTGACTAGTCAACAATGATAGCCAGACTGACGAGTGCTCTGCTTTATATTCCTGGAGCACGAACGTGAACGAAAACATCCCCTGGCATCAAAACTTACCATAACCAAAAACAAAACATCAAACGCGTGGACCTAAAAGAAACACTCAAGTTGACTTTTTTTCCTTTTTACTTACAAACACAGACATGCACGATTGGACAAGACAGAGAAAACAAAGGGTGAATTTTTTGCTGACAAAAGAAACGAAGTGCTTATAGACACACTTCTATTTATGTTTTTAAAGACACAAACACACAAATTTGTCTTGGCAAATTGAATTAGTATCTCTTTTCTAGAGTATTGGGGTAGCCCTGAAAAGGGCTCAGTTTTTGTTTTTGTTAACGGGAGTGATGGCAATCTCTTTTTTACTAAGATTGCGCCCCCGTCTAGCAGCAGGCTTTCCTATACGATACGGCCTGCTTCTGTGGAAAGAGAAGGAGAACTCTTTGGTGTCCACACGAAGTCGACAAAACCTCTGTCTGGTTCTTGCTGCTGCTGTTGTTGCTGCTGTTGTTGTTGCTGTTCTCTCTGTTTCTGAAGTCTGTACTTCTCTGTCCATTCTTCTTGTTCTCTTTTGACTTCCTCTCTGAAAACCTCTTCTACTAGGTCTTGGGCTATGGCTAACATCCTGACATTCTCTATCTCTTCAGGCTTCGGTATCGGGTTTAGCCTGACACGATGTAAATTGACTTAAGCTTCGTTCAGCTTGGCTAGTCTCGAAGGCATGTTCATAGGTTAACGAGTCAGCAGTGGATGGCCAGACTGGAGACCAACCCGCTTTATATGGTTCAAACGCGGACGCGATATAAAACATCCCTACTAGGTTTGAGTGTCGGAAGGCTATGATAGCGAATGTTATGGTGAGGGATAGAGAGAAAGTCAAAGAGCATATATTCACAGTCTTTGTTTTGAAAACAAACGACAGACATATTTTTTTCTTCAAAACACAACATTTTTTATTCAACCAACAATCAACTACTAACAATTAACAAGTAACAATAATATCAAACAAATTATTTTTGACAAGGTTGACAACGTTGTGAAATCATGTGAGATTTCCACTGATGAAAGTCATGAGGCCATTGATGTACACTACGTTTCCTAGCTAAAGACAAAAGATAGCCATAATGGTCACAAAACCATCGATCTACTTTCTCATCGTTTCTAGAAGAGTGACGATCAAAATAAGTCACTAAATGTTCTAAAGGATATCCAAGACTGCGTTGATGAAGAAAATACACACAATATTGTCCACACACCATGGAATCTGTGCCTTGTAATTTCACGTTATTGAATCGTGTCGTCTGGGCATTTCTTCTCATAAAGTCAATGATGTCGTCTTCCAAAGGCGGTAATCCATACGAATCAAAATATTCCACACAATCCTCTTGAGGAAAGTAGAAGGCAACCCAGTAGTTCCTGGGAGATGACTTTCGTCCGTGTTAATGACATAAGCTTGATGGTATTGAGGTTTGCGATGAGGTAGTTCATCTTTATCGCCCACGACAGGATTCCAAGAAGCAGTATACGAACTGTTATTCAAAAGGTAATAAAGTTCCCAGGTATCCATTTCTTTGTTGTTCTTTTTTTTTCACAGGTAATGATAATCATCAATTCAATTCTGACTTTTTGTTTGAAACGCTCTGTCAAGTAGCCGTTTCTTTGCCTTGTCTCCGCACTCTGCGCTTAGAGAGCTTCGATGCGATAGACCTCTAGAGTAGTCAATGGAGGGCAGGAATGATCACGCAAGCCTTTATACCACTGATGCAACACTGCTTCTTCCGAGATAAGACTCCAAGCGTCGTCCAGATACTCGTCCAATTTTTCTTCTTGACTCATCATCATACATTTATCGTGTTGAATTTGACTGGGATGATCGTTTTGACATCCATAACAATATTTCTTACTCAATTCCGTAATTGTATCCGCCAGGTGTTTAGCAAAACAGGACACTAAATGTTGTTCTTGTTCTGGCCATCTGGACTTGACCACTACCTCGTTCTCTTCGTCTTGGTCTTGGGGTTCTGTTTTCACGCAATCCTCCCATTCCATTTCCAAAGATTCTCTACCGTTCAATGAGGGATAAGTATCTTCCATTGTTTCTAATAGTCTAGAATGACTTCTCTCAAACTGTTGATTTCTTTGGTATTATCGAATTCAACATACAAGATGACGTTGACCGTCTCGGTGAGAGCTTCTGCAAACTGAAGTTCCACATGCAGTTGACCGGATTTTATAGGGTGGAAATGTCCCTCATCGCTGACTTGGTCTGGAGTGAAATCAAAGGCCTACAAAGTGTAACCTCCTACATAATCTTCGTACGAAATACCGTGACTGGTGTTGGTTCCTAGTTGCCCGGTAGCTTCGTGCAGGGACAAGTACGATCTCAAGTAATTCTTCTGGGCAAAGTTAGGTTCGAAGGGTCTGGTACACAAGGTCTTGCCATCGCGACTGACTTCGATCTTGGACACTCTGAAGTGCTTAAACTGGAAAGGATTTTGATCGTGGGCTCCGTTGAGGGATGCATTACTGACAATGCCAACGATTAAACGTTTGGGTAACTGTCCTTGGAACAGATGATCTTCGATCTTGGATCGGAGTTCAGCAGCAATGGTGAATGTTTTCACTTCTACACGTCGTATTGGATACTTGGTTGTCGATCTGCTCAATGTGTGACTGATGTCGTTTCCCGCTTTAGGTAACACTTCTATGCGACGCACATAAAGTCTGGCTTCTTAGATGATGGTTTTGTACTCGTTGGCATGAGCCATCAAATGGAAAGCGACACTGCTGCGGTCGAGCCTCAGGCGAATATCCACTCCGTTCAGCAAATACTTGTCTTGCAACCACATGTCCAAATGCAAACGATCCATCAGTTCCAAACTACGAGCTTGCAGGATTTTCCTTCGAAGGTTGTTAAAACCCACATTGTGAGGATTGTCATCGGCTGTCAGGGCTGTGTCGTTAAACGTGTCTTCACCTGCGGTGTCAGGTTTCCATACCACGCAAGCATCCAGATGAGTGTTCTTGGCCTCTTTTTCATACGTCAAGAGATTTCTAGGTACGCTAGGTAAGGGTAAGTATCCATACTGCTGTTGACCAGTTTGTTATTCAAGTACAAATCCACTTCGCTGAACAAGGAATGCATGAAATTGTTGACGGGAGCTACTCTGGCATCGGCTCCCGGATTGGTGTTGTCCGTTTTGATCACTTTCAGTTTCAGATACAAGTAACTGCTATTCAGATCGATGTAATCTTCTGGTTGTCCTTTGATTTCAAACTCGATGGGAACTGAATCCGTCAAAGAGGAGACGGGATGAAATTCGACCCATTGGGATTCTTGCATCGTCATCATGGTGGGTGGCATGGCAAACAGATCCAGTTCCGACTTGGAACAAGCACAAGACTCTCGGTGCATCATTTTCCTTTTTTAATAATCAAAAACGTCTAACTCTCGGACGGTTTTTATTTTTTTAGTCTTTCTACCTCTAGGGGTGTGAAGTCCTCTCAAGGGGTGTTTTCGTCGTCTTTATCTGCCTTGTCCTTGCTGTGGCGTCAGGGAAGCAGGAATGTCTGACTCGGCATTGCCCAGGGCATTTATAGGAGTTTCTCGCCAGCCCAAAATGTCTTTACCCGTTTGAAGCAAGACATATTTGCCTGCTCTCAAGAAGCTTCTTTTGGGGGTTTTGTTTGTCAATGATGACATTTTGGAGAAATTCTTTGCCGTGCGTCAACGCGGCATCTTTTAAGGCGTGCAATCCCCGTGTCACCATCGATTTCAAAACGGGAGCCACTTTACGAAAGGCTGATTTGAGCATATCACCTAAACCATGTCCACGCTGTCGAGCGACTCCTTGGTACACAGGATACATGACCGACAAAGGGTTAGAGTAATCGTTTTCGAAAATGGAGTTTCACTGTGACTTTCCCTTTGGTGAATGGAATATTTTGACCCAGATCTCCTTTTATAGTAATGTTGATTGTCGAAATACGACTTACTGACGGGCAAATAGTGACGATGTACAAATTCGCGGTGAACATGATAGGTGTTTCCACCTTCCTCGTCAGCAGCCGTGGCAGAATCCACTTTGAAAGGAATGACACGCAGTAACGGTACGGAGGTGTGTCCCACCACGTTGTACTCCACCACATCGGAATACGCAAATATCAAATTCAGTCCTTGGTTCATTTCTAAAGGGAATCGAAAATATCTCGCAAAATCCAAGTTACCGGTCATGGCTGGTATTTCGTTTTTCATCTTGATCAACTTGGTGTCTCCACTCAAAATGTCATACAATTCAGGACAAAATGTAATGGCCAATACTTTGTCCTCTGAAAATTTCATCAGTAGGTGACGAGCTATTTTGTGGTAATCGATCGTGACACTTCTTCTGGCTTTCTCCAAGGCTCTACCAAACATGAAATTGAACCTGTCAGCAATGGCGTTCACCAAATGTTGACCACGAAAATAATAGCCCGCAGGAATTTTCAACAGATAAGTGGTTCGTTTAGTTTTGGGGTCTTGTGCTTTCATAGAGTCAGCTACACTGGCGCGTTCATCCATGGCTTGTTGCACTTGTTCGTCATAAACTTCTACCGTAAGAGTGTTTTCATTTTCGACGATGTTTTTGATTTGTGTAGGGTGAATCATTTCGACCAAAGCCACTTCCCAATGCGCTTCGTGATCCAATTGGATGGCTTGAGGTAATCTGGCCGAGAAACAGCACAAAGTGTTATTGGGAAACACCTCCATGGAACTGTCACTGGGTAACGTTAAGTAAAATTGGTTGTTCATGATTCTAGAGTTCTAGTGTCCGAGGAGTCACTGGAAGTTAGAGGAGTGTCTAAAAGAGGATGGTTAGGGTGAGTGTTGGAAGGGGGACTAACGTTGGACACAAGACTCCCGTTGTTGTTTCCATTCGAGGAATATTTCAGAGACGTATTGGGAAGAAGGTAACCAATGCAACTGATAAGTAAAATGGTCCACAATTGTTTGTCTCCTTGTTGCAAACTTATATTGGCAATGGCAGCACCTATGACACAATACACCACCAAGATTTGGCAGAAAAAGACGATTTGCGTTTTAGGCACACGTTCTCCACACCACACCCACAAGGGTTGCTTTTGTAGATCTTGCAGAGAAGAACTGGGGGAAGGAGTGGTCACTGCAGTAGCTGAGGGTGTGTTGAAGGGCATGATGATCACTTCTTTTTATAGTCGACGATGTGCGAAGCGTCGATCCAAGAGGCAGAACTCGGCGGATATCCTTTCCAATGTACTTTGACTTCTTTGACACGCCGGTTTCCCACTTTACGAGTTCTTCGATCGAGAATGCTTTCTATCTCGTAACGTCGTCTTCTTTTGTGGTCACACGTTGTAATTCGGGCAAGTTAAACGTTCCTTTTAACACTTCCCCGTTCATGTCTTCCAATTTATAGACAGGAGGATAACGGCCACGCACTCGTTCAGTGACACGAAACAATTCGGTGGTCCAGTTGGGTAAGTAACCTTTGTCGAAAGTGCGTTTGGTTTTGCCAATGCGTACCCAATCTACTTCTGCCAACACTCCACCTTTCTTTGGGACAGTCACTGTTGGGGACGTACCAAACAGACGCTCGAAGACGGTCACTTCGTTGTCAGCAGTCACTTCTTGGGGAGCACGCCCAATGCTCCGATGATAAGATTGGTTGTACGATTGGACGAGGTGTGGCAAGACGTCGATGTACTTGAGAGTGTGTTGATGCGTAAAATATTTCCACATGCGTTCTTTCAAGGTGCGTTGAAAACGTTCCACGATGCTAGCTTTGGTTTCTGGATTCTCGGTGGTGAAAAAATGAATGTCACGTTTCTTCAATTCTTTTTGGAAAGCTTGGTTCAGAAATTCGGTGCCTTTGTCAGTTTGCCATCGAAGAGGGTGACGACCGCTTTGTTTCAACACCAGTTTGAGGGCTCGCACTAACTCACTGCTCGATTTGGAAGTCAATGGCACGACCCAAGCAAATTTGGAAAAGACGTCGATGACACAAAACAAATATTTGTAGCCACGATTGTAGGTGACCAAATGAGAGACATCGGCTAAATCGGCTTGCCATTGATGATCGATACCTTCCACTTGGGTGCGACTTCTGGAAAATTTTCGTCGAATGGGTTTGTGTAAGGTGTACGTGGCTTGTTCTTGTAACCATCGTTGCACATGAGGTAAACGGATACTTTTCAGTCGAGTTTTGGCAGCACGATACAATTTCTGAACTCCTCCGTAACCTGCGGATGGACTGGATCGTAGTAAATGCTGGCTAACACCTTCTCCATTTTTTAATAAGTGATCCAATCTTCACTGATGCTACTCTTGTCTTTCTGTGGTATTTTCTTGGTTTGTAATGCTTTGCGTGTCCGACGAGCAATAGGTGTTGAGGAGGACGGTGTTTGAACAGGGGTAATCAGTTCTTGTTTCACTTCTGTCTTGGCTTTCGTTTTCTCTTCTGAGAAAGAAAGAGTAGCCAACATCTTTTTAATCCAACCAATTCTGGATGTAGGTGGTGTTGTTAACTTGCGTACTTTTTCTGGTGGAATTTGAAGCTCTTCTTCTTTTTCTGTCTTGATCACTGGGACTAGTGGTGGTGGACTTTCTGTCTTGACCATTGGAGGTGCTGGTGGTGGTGATGAACTTTTCATCAAGGCCTTAAAATCTTTCAGAGTGGGTTGAGCTGTTTCGTCTAAAGCTTTTTGGTGAAAGAGTTTCAGTCGTTGTAACAACTGACCGCACCGTTGGGATTTTTCCGTTTCTGACAAATCGCTGAGATCCATCAACGATTGCAATTCGTGTTGTAACTGGGACATTTCGGTCAAATGAGTATTGGGAGGTAAATGAGGGGTTCGTTGTTCTTGCCAACGATGGTATTCCATCCATCGTTTGTAAAGCACTAAACACAGTTTTCGTCCTTCCATCGGGTTTCAAGGATCACGTCTAAGATTTTTTGATTCCAAAGGTCCCTTTTATCTTCTTGGACCTTTTTATCGTCATCCTCCCAGGATGTTTCCCAATGCTCCTTTCAGCAAGGGTCCTCCTATTGTTCCCATTACTCCTTTCAGCAACATGGGCAAAAAGGGTAAAATTCCTCCGCGTTGCAACAACATCTTTTTCTTTTGACCAATGGGTATTTTCTTCTTAACCATTTGGCGAAGAACGTGTCGATGTTTGCCTAAGCATTCTTTCTGGTGTTTAGACAAAGGCATTGTGCCTTTCAAGACATTCAGACAACATTCGCACACGGTATCGATGACGTCTTTGGAGGTAGTTTGAATGAGTTTTTCTCGCATGGGTGGAGGAGCTTTGGACAGGACGGAGAACATGTCCCAATGTTTGGCTAAACGAGGTGGCAGTCCTTTCCTTTTTCCTTTTCCTTTTCCTTTTTGGACAGAAGAACGACGATGGTGACGGTGTGCACGTCTTGGAGGGGATATCTTTAGGCGTTGAGCAGCACAAAACACTGATCCTTATCGTTTGCCTCTGGTCTTTTTTATACTGGAATGCGACGCCACTGATTGTCTTTACGTCGTATCAACTTGATGACAGGCAACACACGTCGTGGAGGAGTTCGCAACGGACTAAATCGGGACAGTTCTTGCTTGGACAAATCCAATAAACTCTGTAACACACCCGTTCTCTCTTGGACTTTGATTTTGGTGGCAGGTAATTTGTGAGCAGCGGCCACTGCCGCTAAAGAGGAAGAGGGTGTCACCGCTGGAGGAGAAGTTTTTGGAGATGCTCTCCTACGGGTAGAAGCTGTTTTTCTATGGACTTTTCTTCTTTTTTTTCTGAGGCTGTGACTAAGTTTTGACATCGTTGCACTTTTTCTTTTTCTTCTGGGTACGTTTGGGTGTGGCTTTCTTCTTGGGGACGACTTTGGGAGCATTAGGATACCATTTTAAGAGGGACCGAATGATGACACCTCCTAGAGAACCGCTACCTCCAGGTTTCAAAATGATTTGCTTTTTGGTTTGAGTGTCGATGCGAGGATCGGCTAGTTGCGTCAAGGCCACTTTGTTTCTCTCAAAAAAACGTTTGGTTTGACGTGGAATCTGAATGATGCCTTGCAGTAATTGACGTGCTGTCACCGTAAACCATCGTAAGACTTCTTTGAGACTAGCTTCTAAGACACGAGCACGTATTTGTGGATTTTTCTCGCAACTGATACCGTACAAGGCACGAATCAATTTGATGGGAAGATGAGACTGAATGGACGTCATGTTGACGATGTGTGAGACAAACCCAAAGTTACCGAGGTTTTTATAAACTTATTTGGTGATTGTGATTAGGTCGACGAAGGGGACGTGTACACGACGGGCCTTACCTCTTGGCACCAGTGGTGAAACAGATGGGTACGAAATCGCAAATAATCGGGAGTGGTGGGTTTTAAATCCACGAGTAAATAAGCGTGTGGGGTTTGAGTGGCATCGTCGTACGCATTTGTCAGCCAAGGCGGTCCTAACTGTTTGGCTAAGACTTGTACTTGCGATTTATCTCTAGGGCTTTTAAACAACACCACGTAATGAGCATTGAGACTGATGGTGCGAAGGGCTTTACTTTGATGAAACAAATTTTGGGTGATGTAAATGACACTGGCATTACGATGATGCCCTTTGCGCGTAAACCAGAGTTTAATTTCTTCTTCGTCTTCTCCTAACATGTCGTGAAAAACAACCAGATGGGTTTGGCTAGGGTCAGACACGACCCCGTAGTCTTCGCCAGGAATGCCTTCCACAAAGACAATGGAATCGCCTTGACTTTCTCGCAGAAGGCTGTACGCCGATTGCCACTCTTTGTAACATCACACGATTCGTTGAGGTGGACGATCGATCAAATGATGTTTATGTTCGATCAAAGGTTTGAGAAATTCGGTTTTGCCTGAACCGCTAGGTCCGGCAATGAGCATATTAAAGGGATGGCGAAGATACAAGGCTTCCCAACTAGTAATATCTACGTGTTCGTCAATGACTTTGACAGTGGAGGAAGAGGGAGTAGAGACAGTAGAGGTTGCCATAGTAGTGGTGGAAGAAATGTCACTTTTGACACGAAGACAGACAAGACAAGAGTTTTTATACCCTTTTTTAGGACACGTTTATTGTCATCTTTAATTGTGAACAACACGAAAGACAAAAATACATAAAAGCCAAATGGTTAAGTACATGAATAAAAGACACATCAAAACGATCATAGTGGAATATAAACAAGTCTCCGTACAACATTTGTGGTGATACAGATTTGAAATCGTAGGGGTAGTGTGCAATGTTCTTAGAGTCTCTACACTCCTTGGTACAGTCACACAAGAGTCCTCCCGGAATGGCCTTTCGGGGATGTCGATCACGGTCTTTCCTTGAAAAGAGTGGTTGTCCTCGGTCACGACTTCTTCTTCTGGCACTGTCACTAACACTGGTTTAAAAGTAACTTTTTTCACTGAACGTTTTAATGTTTTAGGATTACAAATCTTTGGCATAGTGTGCCTCAAACCCCCAACTTTTCCAGTCACGTACATCTTTCCAGTAAGGGTGTAAGTCACAAGCTACACACACGTCGTCGTACACATCTTCACTGCCTAAAAGTTAACAAATCTTGTTTTATCGTAGAGGTTGAGAAGTATCAAGATGAAAGCGCAAAGCTTTGAGCAGAATGAGTCTCTCGTGTACATTTAAAGTGACCACTTTCATGCTTTTTGGAGTAGTATGTACTGTTCGTAAAGAGTCCACAAGGAATCGGCTGGCAAACGAAATCCCAGAAAGCAAGTCACTAAGACACACACTACACGTCGACCCCAATTCAATGGACACAGTTCTCGTAATAGACGATTGTAATCCTCTACCGTTTGAATAGTGTCATTGATTTCCTTCCACGGAATCTGTTGTATCACGAATGATAATGGTCGTGGCATGGTAGTCCGTTTTTATACCCTCTTTGGTGTAAGGTAATAAGTGTACTTTTTGAACAGCCTCGATTTTATTTTAGTACCGTATCAAAAACGTTTAGTCACTAACTCACACACCACACGTCGCACAGAAGTTTCCTCTTGAACTAGAAAGAATTGTTCTTGTAAAGATTTGTTGTAATCCTCTAACTCGTTCGTTGGAATTCGGTGTATTAGGATCACCTTGTAAGTTGAATGAGTGGCATCCAAAAATTTATGAATTTCATGCGATTCATCAATGTCTGACCACTGGAACACTTTCAACAGAATCAGTCCTGTTTTAGAAGTTAGGTACCAGTGGTTCAAACATCGGTGACGTAACGGATGCAATGGTTCTTTGCGTTTCACTTGTATTTTGACGAACTCGCGGTAAATGCGCTCTCTCAATTCCACAGGCAAACCACGAATGTTCTCTTGTAAAGTATCCATAACCATGTCAGTCAAACACTTCTCCTAGAGCGAAAGTAATGAACGTAGTGAGTAACTTCTGACCACTGCCATTCCAGGAAACGGTCAAGAATGTCAATAAAATCTTCAAATGTAAATGGTCTAAAGCGAAATAGTAGGAAGAACGCACCCTTGATCCAGAGAAAACGGACTTGTTTGATGACTTTTGTCAATTTCCTCTTGTGAATTTCTCGACACAAAAGTTCTACAGTCACTAATTGAGATTTGGCTCTGGCAAGTCCCTGCCAAATGTCCTTGTAGATCTTCTCTTACAATTCGTTTGGTAATCTTTGAATATTATTTTCTACATCATGGGGTTTAAATACTTGTCTAGGGGTTGTCCAATGTTTTACTCCTAGCCAAGCAGCTGGTGTCTTAAACGACATGGTATGCCCACTTCAATGACGAGGTCCCTCCGAGGTAAGTAATGACAATCTGGAGACCATCGAGCATGTTCCAGGTAAGCGCAATCTTTCTTCTCCCACTCGTGAAGTGACACACCACAACTGAAGCACTTGACTTTATCCCCTTCACCCAAGTAGATAAATCCAGCTCTAGCTAATTCTTCGGGGGTACGTCCTCCGAGATATTTTGGCCATTTTCCTCGGAAGGTTTGGATCCGACTTTCAAAGTCGCAGTATTCAGGCAAACGCACAGGGAACGAATATTTTTCTTTCACAGGTTCATTTTGACGAGGGTACAGTGAAAAATGCAGGAGTGTGCTCAGTTTACATGACATCCGTAGGGTGGTAGCCGCATGGTTTCATAAAGATGACATCCACCATGAAAACCAGTAAAGTGAAAAGGTGTACGATAACGAGTGGCATCGCTTTCGCATCCATCAGGTTTGACATGCACAGCATCACTTTCCATGGTAGGTACAGTCGTAGCAAAATTTCCATGATGATATGGTACTGAATCGCTGAGGTCATAGCGTACGACATCCCTGCCATCGCAAGGCACAGTATCGCACTCGAGCTTGCTCTTGCTTGAAACTTGCTGTTTGAAAGGATTCATCTTTCTCGCTTGGCAATGGTAGTCACAATGAACTATGCTGGCCAATATCGTCGTGACCGTACGGTAAAGTGAAGTGATTGTGAAGCCGAACTCGCTTTTGGTACACGATTTGATAGACTTTTTCCACGGGCCGGCTAACGATTTGGTGTGTGGGTAAACGTACAACCTTGTGCGGTTCATAGGTGGTCACTTTAAAATTTCCATCCTCTCCAGACTGCAAGGCTTCTTTCAAGACGCCAAAGTTCACCACTTGACTGGTGCGATAATTGAGAGTCAATCCTTTCACTTTACACTCGGTGTGCACTTATCCTTGTGGGTCATTCGTAGCCGTAATTTTTGGGACCGCCACTAGCAAAACTTAGAATCTTGTCGGGATGCTTGTCCGTCCAGGCTCCTAAACGGTCTCCTTCGATGACAGGGTGAGGTTGACCCAGGCGATCGATATAGATGCAACTGTCCGTGTCAAAATACAGCACACGATCTCCTAACAGTTCTAAAGCTTCGTACAGTTTTAAGCGAGCATGGGCTGTCACGTAAGCCGCAATGATGACATTTCCAAATTCGTCGGCTTCTACAAAGTCCAGTTCATCTTCGTAATTGACTAAGAGCAAGTCCTCACGAACAACGTCCACGTGTTTCATGTATTTGGTTTTGTCGTGAATCATCTGCAAGTATCGGAAAGGTTCTGTCAAATACTCCGTCTTGGGTAAACACGGTCGTTGTGCCATTTTACCCCACAAACAATTCAACATCACTTTGGCAAACGATCGCCTTCCTTCGTTTTTCTCGATGTGGTCTAAAGGGATGCCTTCCTGCTCCCAGTATTTCTCTTTGAATTTCTTTTGGTCTTCGGGAGTGTTGCACCAGGAAGGATAGTCGCTAGCTTCTTGTTTCAGTTTCAAAATGGCATTCACGTAGTCTGCAAAAATCCCTTTTTGAGTCTCGTCGCCTTTGTGGTATTTTTCTGTCTTGGGAAAGTGGTAAATTTCGTACACTTCTAACAGTTCGTATCCCAAGTCCAGAGCTTTAAACAATTCCACGCTGACCCACGTTCCTGTCAAGGCGCATTCTTCCTGAGTGTGCTGACAAGGTCGGTCTTGGTTGCACGTTTCGGCACAAGTAAGGCACAAGGAAAACATCAGTTTGTCTTGGCAATGGTGAGGTAAAATGGGATGGTACAAGTACGTGGGAGGCAAAACTTTACATTTGATCAATCCTTCGTATTGGCGAATGTTGTCCAGGGCAATGTGTTTCGTCTGCAATTGCGTGTGCCCTGCGGGAAAGTGACAGTATTTGCACACGTACGGATACAGAGAACACACGTCCAAGTATTTGATTTCTTCTTCTTTCTCCTCGTCGGCTTGGTACAGCAAACAGGTGGCATTCGTCCGTCCTCCGTACAAACTGTCCCTTGGGTTCAGTGGGTCCACCAGCTTGTAACTTTCCACGATGCGATTATACTCGGGATCGGTTTTCAAATGGTGATCATGCTCGTAGTCCCACATTTCTACCACTTGGTATCCTTGCTCTTCTAACTTCAAGCGTCGCTGACAAGTGGTCTGGTAGAAGTCTTCCATGGTTCGTTGTAAAAACTGATTTTTAGTGTTACATTGAGGGTAACAGATGGAGCATCCGTGAAATAAGCAGCCGTTAAACTCGGACACGATCTTGGGGTTTTCTAAGTCCCAACCATCCACTGAATACTTTCCGCTGGCTTTTTCGCCTCCCTTGTTGCGAGCATGTTGGATCCATTTGTCTTCCTTGTCACACAAGTAATGTAACCAGCGTAGGGCTTTGACCGAGTATAGACGTTTGACAAAATTGGTTGTTTGAGGACTGATGACAGCTAGGGTGTTTTCAGGCATGAATCGTTGGCGGTACACTAAGGAACACGCTTTGGCAATGGTGCAGGCTTCTTTCAAAGGATCGACCCCTCCGTGTTCCAGGAACAATTCTCGACATTTTCCACAGCAACACCGTAAAATGTCCACGTCGGATCGACAATACTTTAACATTTCTTCCTGAAAGTCGAAGGGGTCCGAGGCGTGTATCTGGTACCAAGCGTAGAAAGCTTCTCGCATGTTGTCGGGGTCGTAGAAGTGAGCCTCAGGCAAATGGGGCAGAACGGTGTGTTAATTGGCTTCGGTATTGAAAAAGTGTGGACAATAGCCTTTGGTCATTTCTGTAATTCCAAACGTTTTAGGCATGCGACTCAATGGCATGGCCAAGTAACTCATCGAATCTTTAAACTGCACTTGGCCCACTTGCATGGAAATGATTTTGGCTCCGTTCAAAGTCACTTTAGGACGTTCGGTACTTTGTTCCGTATAGTATCTGAGAAGAAACTGCCCATCGTATCCGGAGAAATTGTGAGCTATCACAGTGGCATGGCGATGACAATCTCCATAAAGTTCGATGTCTTCTTGACTCCACGTCTCGTCGATAGGGTTTAAGATCCATTGGGCGAAATCAACTAGCGTGTTTGGTCCCCGAAAGATTTTTTCACTTCCTCCAGGAATCTTGCTACAGTGAAGGCAATTAGTCAAGATAGGCTCTTGGATGCACTTCTCACACGCTCGATGAGCCACGCAGAAATTAGGAATGTGAATGCCAGTCTCTTGCATGCATTCGAAATCGAAAAAGATGAAATGGCCTTTCTTCTGGTCATTATCTTCCTCTTCATGTTTGGAATGGTATTTTTGAATATAACATTGGTGTTCCAAGTCCACAATTTGGCGACAAATGTGACATCGCTTCTTTCCTGAACAGACGTGCGACTTGGCAGTATTGGTACGTATGCCTTGTCCACAAGTAGGGCACAATCTCAGGCGCTGACAAGCACTTTTCTGCTGTGAACCTTGCGTCTTTAGATGTTGTTGGTAATAGGTAGGGCTGACAAACATGCGCCGACAAGCTGGGCAATGCACTCATTCTTGTCCTTGGTCCAGACAGGGCTTAGAGGCTAAACATCCCTCACATTTCGATCCACAATGCTTGTGTTGCTCTCGATTGTTATAGCCATAGTCACATTTCTCACAGTAATAACCGTATCCCAGGAATCCAGTGATACTGGTGATGGCATCGAAATGTTCATCGTGATGATAGACGTGAATGTATTTTCCGTCTTTGAAATGTTTGCCTCGAAACAACAGAGGTCCACGCACTTCTTGAGGGTGAACTTTCAAGGTGTAGCATGGAGCCAAGACATCTTGCACCTTTTGCATTTCAGGAATGCCACAGGGTGTGTCTTTGGAAAGGCTAGCTTGCTGTAACAGGAGTTCTGCTTCTCTTCGTTGTTTGGCTCAACTAGATTTTTGAATAGTTTGCCAGGCTCTTTTCCATTCTGCCGCGTCGTTCTTGTCGGCATACGTTCGTCCCACCACGATGTCATGGGCTAAACACATCTTGTCTTGAGGGTTGTTAATTCGGACGAGACTAGTTTTGGTGCTGCGAAGATTGTCTACCAAGATCACCTTTTCTTTGCCATGTCCTTGGGGAAGAGACACGTGGGTCATGAACAGTGTCCCTTTTCCGTCGGTGATGTGAAACTTGTCGTTGGATTGTTGTACGTGTTGAATCTTGTCCAT
>JAECUM010025453.1:0-42390 GCA_016617855.1 Megalonaias nervosa
ATCATATTGCCGGTAAACTCCGAAGTTGCAACATATGGGCCGTATATTTGTTATCGGAACGAGAACCTGTGCCGTGATAAGTGTCAATTCTTCCAAGAAATCCGGCTCAAGGAAACAAGTCACTAGTGCTAAGATTGATGATGTACAGGTCTGAAGCAGACACGAAGATACAAAGCAATATCCAAGTGGATCAAATAAAAAAAACAAAAACAAAAATATTGTCGAAGCAGGGGTGGGGGAGGAGGTAGATTAATCCGAGATTAGAATATGTAGCACTTTATTTCATGCGGTTATTTAATCTTTGTCTATAATGTACATGCCCAACTTCGTATTTTACAAGGAAATATTTGGTACAGATTGTACATTGCAAACGGACGGAAGGGTTTGTTTCATTATTAAATATATCAAGAGTTAAGAAATGAAGTCTTTATTTTCCGTTGTAGAAAACATGAACATTCCACCTCAGATCGAGTCCCAACAGTATAACCGCCACATTGTAACATACATTAGATTCAAATGAAATCTAAAGAAGGAGTTACATAAGTGTACGCTTAAGGCAATGGAGCGTGGGCCTCGGACGCTTGGCACTGCTCCAGTGTGTATCTGTAGTAACGCTTGCAGTTGCAGCCGACAGGCAGTCTCCATTTCACGTAACGCAGAGACCACGTGCCCTTTTGATTCGCACCCACCGCCCAGAAATAATAGTTGCCCCACTCTTGTATGCACCGGTGCCACCATTTGAATGCATTCGTGTTGTCCAAGCTGCAGTAACGTCTGTAATAACAAGTTTAAAATGAGAATATGAGAAGTTTACGAGAGAGAGAGAGAGAACTTGAACATGTTCTAAGTGACAACCTCTTCAAAGCAGCCGCATCTTTGCGGTTCTCACTATTCCTACATAGCTTGTCTGCATATAGCGACCACCTACCTATCGCGAACAGCCACCTCTGTTTTGCGGTTCAAAGGCTCAGTGTACAACGTATAGCAACCAATGGTCGACACTTTCGGTCTGGTTTATCTGTGATTCACTTGAACCTAACTCGAACCGGTATATACCCATCAAAGATATCTATCCACGTAATGTACATATGTCTGTCCGAAATCATCATTCAGTTTAGTAGCACGATTATAAACTGTATATTAAGATCACCCGTCTTTTAAAACCTTCAGCTGATCCCCGTGTTGTCTTTTGTAAGTAGTTTTGACTATAACAATATATGTCTTTATCTAGAAGTCTCAGCCAAACATAATGCATTAACAAATGTTAACCTCTACTTTTCTCACCCACGTCTGTGGTCACACTCCCCTATCCCAACTACTCGACCTTGGTTTAAGAGTGGGGATGTAGGGGAGCCGGTTCTGCCAACCCTAACCCTCTGATCTGCCCCTGCATAAATGTACGATGTACGCAAGATGAAGATCCATCCAAACGTATTAATTATATGTAATACATGTCATTTATTTAGTTTTGTTTACTGCTAACACTGCAATTGTATGCCTAAATGATAAGTAAATTTGTATTGGTGTGCGTGATGCAGAAAGGAAGAGGTAGATGGACAAAAGGGTACACAACTTAAACCAGCAAAATGAGAAACAGGTCACAGTGACCTTATTAAGAGGCAAATGGACAAAAAGGGTACACGTTCAAGCGCAGGTAGAAGAGGAAGCCTGATATATAGCACAGGAAGAAGTTGCGAAGACGTGGAGAAACAAAGAATAAAACTGTCAGAAACAGTCCTAGTTTTACTTACGTTCTGCACCATTTAATCTGAAGAGGCTGCAGTGAAAAACACTTCATTTGTAGGGAACTGTGGTAGAAATACCACGAGTCAAACGGCAGCGCAAAGTCGTATGTCGGACACAAATCCTCGTAGTAGTAGTTAGCAAAATTGACCTCTTCATCTTCACTGCAACACAAGTAGACATTTGCATTTATGTGAATACTGCAACGAAACCAGTCTAAATAAGACTAAAATCAATGTTAAATCAAACGGGCATGCATGATATACTCTGGATAAAAATAACTCAAGATTATAACTAATGGGTGACTTGGTCCAGCTCTAAATGACATGTATCCCTTCGTTTGTATCGCTAGAGGTGGGTTTACGTTTCCTTCATATTCTGTCTCCGTGTGGAAAATCATGTCGCACATAACAGTTTAAGTGGTTCAGACCACACTGTACAGTTTCGAGTTGTAGGACAACGAAATGTAGTAATATACATGTATCCATTTACATTAACAAACTGGACCTTTAGTGAACGCACATCACATACAATTTTATTGTATATACATATACAATATATTCATTCATGTATTTAAATGTGCCCAAGCATATTCAGATGATATATTTTTAAGAAATCTGCGAAAGAAGCTCTTGAAATTAATCAAGAAGGCAGACGTTTAAAATAAGCCATGGCAGAAGAATACATTTTGTGAGGATAAATGCACTCGGTGAATAATAATTATTGTTTCATTATTATTATTATTATTATTATTATTATTCCCACCTTAGAGCGTGCATCATGTCCACTTGGGCAGCTCTTATAGATTCCTGAATGTCCCGTGATGCGTTGGCCAGTATGGCAGTTATCAGGGCACTGAAACAAAGGCATCCATTTATTCATTCCCAAACTCTGGCTGAGAATATAACGACCTATATCTGTCTGTCTGTCTGTCACTGCAGCAGTAATTACCTTCATTAGCCACTAGAGGTGATGCAGGACATGGATGCATCAGTCAGTCCACTCACATTTTCCATACTCATTTATATGTACGATGTACATGTTTACCTTGCTGATGGCAACATCACAAAATACAATGTAAAGTTTTTAATATGGGAAATTAATCATTTAATAAACATTTTTTCCTACTTCCAACAACATTGGTCAGAAAGGGACTTCTAAGTAGGATAGGTTGTATATAGGTCAGACATGGATGAATCAGTATCATATTCTTATCGTGTTATCACATAAAATATAGGTCACATTGATCTTTGCTGTTAAGAACATAGTAGTAATAGATGTAGAGATGCATACAAATATAAAGTTTATAATTGGAACAAACACCAAATAAATAAATGTGAGCACCAAAATATCAAGCAGAACAATGAAATGTAGGTCACAGGGATATTTTTTGGCAAATGACGTGTACCATTTCAATATGCATCAGCTCACCAAGTTTAATGATACTAGGCTGGCTATTCCTTTAACTCGTTAGCTCACGAATTAAATGCAAAAAGTTTAAGCAACGCCAGTAAAACCGCCTGTTGTATGTGTGTGCTTGTAATAGATTCATATTATCAGATCATAGTACGACTAGAGAAATGAACCAAAACAAAATTCAATCCAAGTCGCTGAAGCAAATTATTCTTGATACTGAGGGAGAAGTGCCCAAAAAATTCATTCATAAGTTTCATGAATCTATACAGGATAGTATGGAGCATGCCAAAAACCTATACCTTCCTGAATTAAAAATCCAACAACTTACTCAGCAAAATGAGAAACAGGTCACAGTGACCTCATTAAGTATATCGTCATTTTCCACAACATACAAGTATTGTTTACATTCTGTAAGGTATATAATTATAGTAGCGCTTTTAAGGGAGTTGGTCCACATACTCCTATTTGCCACTCTACAAAAATGACAACTCATTAACCGTGGTCTAAAGTGCTCAACAAATAACTAACTTTGCCAATATACTGCGGTAGCCACACAAAACCAAACATTTTTAGGAAGCCGTTGTCTGATACACGTTGCTCAAGTTGGTCCATCACCATCTTCCAGTGTCATTAACATCAGGTAGCATTTCCTGGGATATTTTTAGCTACGCACATGCAACGTTTACCATACACCTATTAATAGTCAATATGCACTTTGTCCCCATTCACCATAGTTCCATTGTTTAAAGACCGTCGTCGAAGAGATAATTTACATACTGTTCACATAATTTCTCTGCAGATTTTCTAATTCTTGTATTTCAAATTTCAGATGAATAGAGGATCATGGGATTGATCGAGCATGACAATTTGAGCACAATGCGACGAGAGCCGAATTTGGTATTAATTTCTTTACTGGGAATAAATCTTTATGCACGCGTATAATAAGTAGTTAAATTCCTATTGACCAGTTTAATTTACAAGAAAAACTTATTCCCACAATATTATGTCAAGTTAAACTTGTGATATTTTCAGTCCACGTTTCATCCTCCTTAAGCCTGCTACCGTTTTTAAAAATATTGAGACCGACACAAAGGTAGTGGAGCATGAAATATGGGTCACAGTGACCTACGTTTGTGGTAACCATGTATTACTCATTGAACTGGGTTAGTCAATACTTTTCACTAATTTAGGCACAACAGTATACAAACAGAGTTCGGAAAACCTACTTTGTCATGAGCTACAACGCAGATACTTGACCTATCCAGTAAAATGTGAAATGTAGGTTACTGTAACCTTTCAGTTTAGCACTGAGTGATACTAATAGAAGTGCATACAGTCGTACAGTTTCATAATTCTGTCAGATTGAGAAATGAACTTGAAACAAATGTCAAAGTCAAAAGAGAACCGTGAGACGTAGATCACAATGACCTACATTTGTCGTGAGTAGTAAATGCAACCCCGCACTAAGTTTGAAGATTCTAGATATACCAGTATTTATTTATACGGTCGACAAAACAACCCTAGTTAAACGCCAAAACTTAGAATATACAGTTAATGTTCATGTACCAGGAGATACATACATACACACATACACATACACATACATACACACATACACATACACATACAGACATATACACATACATACACACATACATATATACATACACATATATACATACATATATATACATACATATATATACATACATATACATACATACATATACATACATACATACACATACATATATACATATATATATAATATACATATATATATATATATATATATATATACATATATATAACTGACTGGCTTGACAACAGATTTACAGGCCACCAGCACTGTTCAGGTATATAGCACCAAAAAATTATGGTAAATTACATAGTATGAAAACTAGTTTGCTATCAACCAGAGATAAAGATACAGCAATAAAAATTAAACAATGAAATGGTGAGCATATTATACGAAGGCTCCCGAACAACGGGGAATGTCAAATCGCGTTTATAAAGGGTACTTAGAAAGTGAAATATAATTTTAGGGTGATTGGATGTTTTGGCTAAAAATACTCGAGGAAAAAGGATTTTGCACGAAGGTTACATTTTAGAATAACTCCATTTCCTTCAAGGAATTAATGCGCATCACTTTTACCACATTAGTTAGTTCCAGTTCCAGTCCTGAACATTGTAGAAACGATCGCGTGCAAGCTGGAGATCGAAACAGATCATAAAGTGCATTGTTTGTTGCAAGAAACACTTAGGCAAGCCTTCACCCTTTAATATTTTGGAATGGGTTATAGAGGTATAACCAATCTTAATTCGTGCAATGACAACCTCGTCGTAACGAATGGTTCTGTAAAGGACGCCATTCGCCTAATGATAGTTTGATCACGTGGAACATGTTACTGATAGCATCATTCTATGGTTACCCACATACTAAATAAGGAATTTTTATAGTGCGTGTGTGTGCGTGTTATAGATTTTTAACGTAGCTTTAACAATTTTTCAGTCATATCGCTACGATGTCTGCATGCGACTGTTTATAGTGATGTCTAGCACTGGGGCATCATGCCGCAGACATGTGGCATGATGTCCCACCGAGTCACATTATCCTGACACCAGGCCGACCAGTCCTAACACTAACCTCTTAATGCTGAGCGCCAAGCGAGGCAACTGTTAGTACCATTTTTTAAAAGTCTTTGGTATGACCCCGCCCGGGTTCGAACCCGCGACCTCCCGCATCCGAGGCGGACGCTCTACCCACTAGGCCACTAGTTTTAAAAGTAGTGTATGGTATTATAAACTTTGATTGTATATACAGAACAAATATGGTAGCGCGGTCTGGTCTTTCATGACTAATATCGATATGGCCGCGTAGCCAACAGTATACGTTATATTATGAGAGCTGCACAGGTCGGCATATGTAATGAGAATAGTGATCAAAAATGGATTTTCGAACTTACATAGATGTGTCTGAAGTACTGATATTGAATAAAATACGGCGGTCTAATGCCATTATTTCTGCTGAAAATATCGATGCACTATTTGTCAAACGGTTTCTTGTACAATTTCCACAAATAAAGGTTTCAAGAGCCCTTTCACCACCCTTTGATTCGTCAATATCAATAGCGTACTAAGGGTAAAGCGGTACCCGGATCGACGATGATGGCCCACAGGGGTTTTGGTGCCCCAAAAGTTCTGGCGACCAGGGAAACCTCCCCATCCCCCGTTAGTATTCTACTGGTCAGTATACATTCTTGTGTCGTTCTTAATTTTCGAGAGAAGTTCCTTTTAAGATTATAACAAAAGTAAGAATTTTTCCGGCTTTGTATGTCTTTCTTGCAGAGTAAAAATGTTTTGGGTGATTTAGAAGCCAAGGAAGTATTACTGGTACAAACGACTTTGGGGTTGTTAATGTCAAATTTCGTATTGTCAAGGGTGGGAGGTATTCTGGTACCAAAGGTTGGAAATATGTTTTATGTTGGCATTATGTTTTGTTATTTAGGTTGGAAAACAGGGAAAAGTAGGGTTTAAAGGGTTGGATCTTAATTTTAGCGCATATTGTAAAGATAAAGTGTCTATGATGTGGTGGACGTGGCTCATTCGATTTAGCCAAGAGGCTTTCACTTTGGGTCTTTCACGTGGGAATGTCCTAAACGCTCCCAAAGCGAGTCGTATTGCTTAATGATGTTTTGGTTGCAGAATCTTGAAACATGAATTTCTGGCTGAACCATAAAACAACTGTAGTCCAGTTTGGACCTAATACGGGTTCTATAATAGGTACCCCGGTCAGTTTTGCGTTACTTCGAGTAAATCGAGGGCTTTTAATGAATGAAAGTTTTCTGTCGAAGACAATACCTAAAATTTGTTTCCTTAGCAAAAGGTATAGGTGTTCCGTCCAACGTTAGTTTAGAATGACAGGTTTTAGCTGCAAGGACGCCAACACCGACGGTAGTACATAGGGATGTTTGCCTTTATACAGTTAATAGCGTACAAATTTTATCGAGTGGATGAAAAAAAAATATTTTCACGAGAACAAGCATTTTCTTCTTACGTATTGGTTCACAATATGCAGGACACATTAAAGTAGCAGATGTCTTGTAACAAGCGCGATAATTTCATTTGTTTTTCATTATTGTTCTGCTTTATATTGTACATATGGGCACCAGTAGTAACAGTTCTTCCTAATTCAAGTTTAAAAAAGAAACTAAAACTTGAGCAAAATAATTACTGGCCGGGGCAAATAACAAAATGGCGGATCAAAATTTCATCGTCATAATGTTTTTGGAAAAGTCTTATTCAGCCGAGCATATAGTGAAATAACGTGCCTCTTTTTCGCAGAGAGAATTAAAAAGCAAGGGGATTTTCAGTGGCGAACCATTGAAGTTTCTTTAGTTTAATAATTTGGTATTATTAATTACAATAATATTACTACTATTAATTCGAGAAATTTAGATCGCTTTAACGTCCCGAAACATGCACTGCATTGAAACGACGCCAGATTTTGTGCTTTTCTGAACAAATATGTTAAGATTTTGTTTTCCTTGTTACATCCTTGTTACATCTTAGATGATGAAACAGATCTTCAATTATCAGAATCAGTTTTGAGTGATTCACACAACACTTAACAAAAACGGGTATTTTCCGACAGATGCTAGTGTTAAATCAGGCCAATAAAAAAAGAAAAGACTATTAAGAAAGTAGTGCTACAATCGCGGCCATTTTAACTTTTGGCAGGTAATGACATTGCTAAAACGTTTGTGAATCATAGGGTGAAGGTGTTTTCCGACCTTGACATTCGTTCAACTTTTAGTTTCATTATATCGTTTACAGAATTTAAAAATACGCCTGTCTCGAGTTAAGTATTGGCTTCAGTAAACTGAAAGTAAAACAGAATCTGTATGCAAGTGATGATATGAAATGAAACATTTAAAAACAAACCAGACAGATAAAGAGATCCTCCACCCAAACATTAAAGAAAAAGTCCCCACTGGCTAACATGCAGATCCGATCAGGCAAGTCTATAAAAATTGTGACGGTAAACAAAAAGGACGTGTTAGGTGCGCGCGCGCGCAAAAGCGAGCGAGCGAGCGAGCGAGAGAGAGAGAGAGAGAGAGAGAGAGAGAGAGAGTATATTCCGATGACTAAAGCAAGGAATGTGGAAATTTATACCTAGGATATGCAGTGACGTTATCCGCGGGAAGAAATTCCGCTTCGATAAGTACGTCTTGCGGAATGGAATCGGAACACTCTTGGGTGTGTACAACGGGCCACATCAGCATTCCGATTAACACCAAAGGCAAAATCTAACAATGATAATAATATATGTTCACTGTACCGCCAAAGTTATAAAGATTTCTTACCTGCAGCCTTGGAATCTTGTGGCGACTCCATTGAAAATATATATTTTAACCGTACCGGACATTTGCATCCTAGAATCGACAATTTTTATATACGGACTACAACAGGGTTGACACCTATATCCGGCAGCTGAAAACATTGGTTTACTTGGGTCTTATCCTTCATTTGTCTGATTTAGTCAGAGAATATCATAAAATGAATCTGGGAAAATCTTGGCAATAAATATCAACATATTAGTTATAAATATTTAATTTTAAAACAAAAATAGGCTAGAAAGTTGTTTATTTTTTGCTATCAAAGACAAAGGTCTAAAAGGATACAGTCAGTCAGTCACCTACTCGAATGCGTCAGATGTTTGTTTGAATGCCAGTGATGACATTAGTTCGAAATTATCAATGCAAGAGGTTAAGGAAGCTGCCAATGTAAAATATCTTCTCTTGCTGCCCCCACATTGACGAGCGCGCAGTATATGAATTTACTTTGCGCATATGCCGGAGCGTGCGCATATCTGCCTGTTGTATGGTATTCCCTTCGTTATCTAAGATGACGTACAGTAGGTGTGCAACATTGTGGATTATCAGAGGACTGGAATCATGCAAATCTAGCAAATTTAAATTCAAACATAAATTAACATTTACTTTTTCCTTTCTTGAAACTACACAATTTACATGTAGTGCCCTATCTTCCAATCTCCGAAAACCAAAAACCTGGGAAGAAATACTTCTGGCACTGATACGTCTCACCAGAATCTGACGAGTCTCAGATCGGGTAGTTGAACAATGGAAAGTGAAGGTGGCTTGATGGGTGTGGACAATCACAGTTTTAACCTTCTAAGGATTGTATTTGGTTTTTATCGTTATCAATAGATCCATACAACTGACTATAAATCCATAGTGCTGACAACAGGTAATACCGCTGACAATTGGCTAACAGATACATACTGCTGACAATAGACCCAAACCATTGATACAAGCAGATTTGCATGGAAAGATCGCAGTAATAATACTGCTCAAGAAATACTGAACGTAAACAACTACCGACTTTAAAACATTACTTGTAATACTTGTAATACTTAATGTAATTGGAATTGACTGAATGCTAATGTTTCATTCAATGAGCACAATTCTACCTTATGAGTGTGTATACACAATTCTACCACATGGCTGTGTACACAGAATTATACCACATGGATATATACACCAAGTATAACAAATGGATATGTATACACAATTCTACCACATGGATATGTACACAGAATTCTACCACATGGATATGTACACAGAATTCTATCACATAGCTGTGTATACACAATACTACCACATTGATGTGTATACAAAATTTTACCTTGTGTATGTGCGTACACAATTCTACCACATGGATGTATGTAAACGATTCTAATAACATGGATGAGTATAGACAATTCTATCATATTGACGTGTATACACAGTTCTACCACATGCACGTGTATACACAATCCTACCACATGGACGAGTATACACAATTCTACCACATGGGCGAGTGTACGCAATTCTACCACATGTGTATACATAATATCAAATACAACATCTTCCATCTGTATTGAAATACGCGTAACTGTTACCCTGATGTATAAATATGCAAAATATAACAGGTTTCTTGGATTTGAGTACTCAGTTTAGTTAATTAGACATTTGGATCACAATAATAATTTATAGACAAGATGGACATATGGTATTTGGTCAACCAACATATTGCCCTTAATAGCTCGAGTTTAACCACTTGCGTAATCACATCGCCATTAATCGCTAGAGATATTCAGTCATCTATGTGCATCTGCATTAGTCAATGAAAGACCAATCGCAATATTCACATAGTCAATGGATTTGAGTCTTGTGCATACACTAAATCAATCAAATCAATCAGATATATTAATCCAATATAAAATTCAACAACATTAGTGTTAATACTGCCTAGCATTCATATCATCAAACGTAAATGCTTTGTATATAACACTACTACCAGATTCTTGAAACGTAATTATATATACGTGTGTGTGTATCGTTGGTCTAAGGCAAATATGCCTATCAGAGTAGAGCTAAGTGGAAGTGAACCAAATATGGACGATTCCACAACATGATTGCGGGCGTTTCAATCTAATTCATCACTTAAAGAATTATATATAATAATGGAGATACAGGAAACGGCTTCCTTCTCACCTGCACATTGCCGTTCACATTCAGTGAATTTAGAATATGCGAATTCTACAACTGTTGCACATTTTACTAACTAACACTGTTCTACACTATATCGCACAAAGGCACTGTAATTCCTTAGTATTGTTTTCTTTAAGTATCAACAAACTAAAACTATTTCAACAAATCGGTGTTTTAAAAAATCCACAATGTTGCATTTCAGTTAACGCATGTAAAACCTCATGAATAAACAAATGATATTTTATTTCAAAGCCACCATGTGAGATAAATTAAATGGACATTTATCCTAATTATCAAACTGACTACAATAATTCTCGTGTAAATACGTGCATCGTGAAGAAATTTGATTTGTCAGTTTCTGGGAAAACATTTTTCAAGCTTTATGGAGATCTAAGTGTTAAGCAAACCGCAAACCATGGGAAGCACCTTCGCCAGCCATTATCAACTGGCACATAAATATGGGACTATTCATACCAAATTCTTACATATATAGTAGCAAATCTCTCCCACCACTACCATCACCAAGCTGGTTAAAAATAGCTGTCTTAGCAGTGAATTCTGGCCTCGCATTGAAAACCACGTCATTTAACACCATGGTCTTTAAAAAAGCCGAGTACATTTTCATGTGCATGACTGCATTTACAGCTGGGATCATTTCAGAGGTAAAAATGGATAAATTCAAACAATACAGTTATGAAAGATGGTTTCCTTGATCATGTTATGTAGTAAAATGTACGTTTTGTGATTCCGTGCATAAATCATTGCACGGGAATACAATAAAACCCATTTACGAAGGAGAAGCAAACATTTATACAAATTTAAACTTATTTTTATGAATCGAATCAAGTGTGCATTTGACGCAGCCAATGTAATGCCTGTACCACATGATCATTTCACAAGTATGGTTTCAAGTCGAAGAGATGGGTAATTAAACAGCATAATGCGTGTAAAGTTTTAGGATGGAAAACTTGCCGTATCTATGATGTTGACTCATTTTTGTTACTTATGATGGAAAACTTGTATCTATGATGTTGACTCATTTTTGTTACTTATGATGGAAAACTTGTCGTATCTATGATGTTGACTCATTTTTGTTACGATACACCTATTAGACCACTCACTATGGCATTCAGTATCTTTGCTATATTTGATTTTGAGCAAAAGTAATTTAAGAAAAACAATTACTCCCCCACCCCACCCCCAAAAATAAGCAACAACACGGTTTTAATAGAAATCAAACAGATTATAAGGATCTTTTAAACTAGCTAGAAGAAAACACTATGCTACGGCGCTACTTACCAAGTGTCGTACGATCATCCTTGCTTCCTTGTGTCTTACGTCCGTATATAGTCTTAGTGCTTCTAAATGTCGACCTGTTATTTATATCCACTATATCCGAGTATAAATAGCACACCGTGCTAGACGTGCTACACGTGTGGCGGACGGATGAGCGAGAGAGAACCAACGCCTTGAACTCGGCACGAATGTGACGTGTGCACTGTTAAGGGTTATTAGTCATGCACAATTCTACTCAGATGGGTGGGGGATGGTACTTTGATTGTGAAGAAATGGCTAAATATGATGGCAATAATGATGTCCCATTTCTTTCAGTTAGGTATCACGCACGATTAGCAGTGAGTATGTGAAAGAATAACTTATACTAAAGACTCCATCCCCTTTTTGTCCACAGAGTTTGATGCAGTGTACAGCGATTTGGAATCTGTACGTAGTGAATATGAAATGACACTGACACTTATGGATAATCCATTTGGTTGCAAGGAGAAGTTGTTTGTTTTTTTTTTATTTATTTTTTTTTTATGTTTTTTTTTTTTTTAAATTAAACTTGGATAAATTGAACATGAGCTGTTTTTGTATATTTACTGTTTGCAAATAAAATGGATTCTAGTTACTCCCGAACAACCTTGACAGTAGTTCCTAAACAAACATACAAAGGCCGTAATCAGCATTTTATGATGAAGACAATAACACAATTTGCCATGTATTTTTGTAATAATAATAATGACATAACTTTAGTCTCAAACATTATGATGTTCCCCAAAATAAAGAGTCTGGAATATTCACGTTCTCTACTCATATGTTCTTCTGTTCATGCTGTGCTATCCATTTTACCACAACTGGTAATTCATTTTTCTAAACGTTATTTATTAATGACTCCAGTTACGACTCTGTAGTTTTAAACTAAGTATCAGAAGAGAGTGAAAACCGCTTCGAATGTTAAGGTAGTAATGAATAATTTTTAAGCAAACAGCATTGATATAAAAAGCTAAGACACGATTATAAAGTCAAGATTTAGGTCAGTCTCCTTAAAACATTCAAAGTTGTCAACAAGATTAGGAATTTCCAAGTGAAAAATTAATATCCAACATTCAGATAGAAACAAACATGCTTACCTCAGTTAATATTGATCTTAATATTTAATATGTAATAATTGAAAAATACTAGCTATGTATTATGTTGTTTACGAAATGAATGTCACTGTTTAGGTAGACCGTTATCTTGATTTTGGACGAAAGTCAATTATAAAATACAAATATACATATCATACAGAGAAAAGCCAACAAACAACACACATTAAATATTCATAACAATCTTGATTTTAAATCTCTAACCACTTTATTGGTATCCTGATTAAGGCAAACTGTACGAAATGTACGACTTTGGTCTAATATTTTCCCTGTATGTAGACTGTCATCAACATTAAATTGCTCCCTTGTATCCTGGTTTCTAAGGCATCCGTGTCGTTGCAAATGACAACGCTGTACAATTACAAAAAACTAATTTATCTAATATTCAAATGTCATACGCCAAAACAACATAAAAAACAAGTTATCTCAAATACTGAAAATGTCACTAAATCACCACTAATATGAGCATAAATAATTGTATAAATAAGCGTCACCTTTTTCACTATACGTGGCTTTTTTGGCACATCGTGGAATCCAGTGTAGAAAAGCACATGAGGATATACATTAATGCATGACGTCATTAAACATGTTGCACTATTATTTGTTTAACGTTCAGGATTAGAGACGATCGTGACATCTACCCGAACTGAAAGAAGTACCATCTTGCAAATTATGCAAATGCGCATATATCATACCTGATCAGCTTGTAACTTTGTTAAAAATATACTTTTTTCTTACTTTAATCCACACTTTGCTTTGCTGGAAGAGCCTTCTCACACAATAGCTATATAAGCCTTTTCCACGATCTGTAATACGCATGAAATTATATATATATATATATATATATATATATATATATATATATATATATATATATATATATATATATCAGAACCGTTTTAAGAAGTTTGGGGGCCCTAGGCACAGACTCTAACCTTAAAAGTAACCAGAATTGTGCCTCAATCTCTCAGTCTCAGATATAGAGTATTACATTGCATTTCCATGTGCATGTGTGTCATTTTGTTAAATTTATTAATATAGTACTAAACTGCTAACACAACCGACACCGAAATTTTGTTTTGGGGCTGCCGCGGGGCCCCCTGCTGCGCGGGACCCTAGGCACGTGCCTTTCGTGCCTATGCCTTAAAACGGCTTCTATATATATATATATATATATATATATATATATATATATATATATATATATATATATATATATCTTGGTATGAAACATCGGTTTTATATTCTGCCTCCTGTCCATTATGAATTGTATCCCACCTAGCATGTTTGGAAGTATTTGCCAGGCAGAATTACAATCTAGATAAGAATTATTTAATCCCTTCATACCTTGAAAATTTCCAACCAGACCTTTTTCCTTTAGTGCAATATTTTGTAACGTGTTAAAATATTAATTGCAAGTGCAATATCAAAGAGATGTAATTTTTAGTAGACAGTGCAGCCTACTGTACATTGTAAGGTATTATTTTTATTATTATTATTATTATTATTATTATTATTATTGTTGTTGTTGTTGTTGTTGTAATACAAATAATTCCGAAATATGTCAAGATCTGACAAACATAAATTATTATAAAATTATTTCTTTATTTCAAAATCTGATTAAATCTCGTCATTATGAGAAACAATATCAACCATTATTTTACAAAATTATTTCTTTTTTTATTGCATTCATCCCTGATTTTGTAAACACAATCATCGTCATCTGAATATTTTAATTATTACTTTGATTCTTTATGCATATGTATATGGCTCTTTCCGTCTTCTTTAATAATAATAATAACAATAACAATAGTGTTTATTTGTAATATAGGCGACTGGCCCATGATACATATCCATATCATGCGGTACAAAAAGATATTATAGTGCGTAACAAAAGAACATCATGTTTATAAGAAGTAATATATATGAAAGTAATAATCATTGCTTTTTTCGGATACAGGTGAGATACAGGTATATACTGCAGAGTAATCAAACAAACCGATTTAAGGGTAACCCTAAAACTTGTGTGGAACAAGATTTGTGATATTGATCTAAAGTTTTATGTAGCAGGAGTCGTTGATAAAACGGTTTCTCTAATCTTTAAGGCTTTCATAGTAAACATTGCTAAATTAGTCATCAGAATTTTACTAGTATCATTGTGTATAGAGGACCTAAGTTTTTCTAAAGTTAGATTTTTACCTACAAAGGTTGGTAAGTATTTCTTCGTATTTCTCCCTATAGCGGACAAGCAGTAATAAAATGGAACTCATTTTCGATGTTAATGTTACATGCATAGGTATATGGCTCTTTCCTTCTTCTTTAATAATAATAATAATAATAATAATAATAATAATAGGTTACTGCAGTTGTATGGGAAAATATGAACGAGTTTTTCGGATGGCTATACTGCACGACCTTGGGAGTGTAGTATAACCATCCGACAAAACGAGTTCATATTTTCCCATACAAATGCAGTAACCTTTTTATTATATGCTCATTTTCTTATTCTACCCAAGGCTTAAATATATAAACAAAAATACACTACAAGAAACAAAGTAACTGAATGTATGCCGTATTCCAAACTAAATACACAAGCGTAGCTGCATCATTACACAACAACATTATTAATGCGCACGTAACTCCGCCAAGACAAATTTGAAGTTGGTCGCGCGCTAGACGTAAGTTTCGAAAGAAAATGGCGTTTGGTCTACTTAAAATTGAAATTTGGAGTAATATTGTTAATGAATGCGCATTGCAACAACTTTTCCAGTTGATCTGGAATGAATACG
This sequence comes from Megalonaias nervosa, assembly GCA_016617855.1. Taxonomy (NCBI): domain Eukaryota; kingdom Metazoa; phylum Mollusca; class Bivalvia; order Unionida; family Unionidae; genus Megalonaias; species Megalonaias nervosa. The sequence goes on from JAECUM010025453.1 coordinate 15,931, forward strand.
CTTTGGTATTTTGTCGATTCGATGCAATTTCGTGATTATGGTCTGGATTTATCTACATGAAGTAACTTACATCGGATTCCAGCAGCGTCTGACAATTTAATCGTATTGAAGTGTGTTGACATCGGCGTGCGTGTCTCTGTTCTGTCATTGAATGATTCAGATCATAATGTGGGAAAAATATGAAGTCTTTCAATTGCCATTATCGAAAAGACGCTGTGGAATTTAATATTTATTTCATTTTGAGTGCAGTAAGGAGGATGTAACTGCACTTGCAATATACTCGAAATTACAGTACAATTTCTAAATGTGTAATCAACCTTGAGAACCCATGACATGGCCCATGTAATTCGGATTTGCAGAACTACGAAGGTACATTTTGAGGAAATTTAGGATGTAAAATTGTAAGTATATTTTTGCCATTTTATTACCAGCTAAAGAAGACAGTTTATGTCTTATAACTTGCATGTTATTGTGAGGACCCTGTCTGGCGTCTATAGCTAGCATAAATCTGAAACATTGTATCAAAAAAGTTAACGCGGAATGTGCCAAAGCTGCTGATATGTGGCAGTCCATGAAACATTTGCTGTTATGTGGCAGTCCATGAAATATCTGCTTTAGTTCATTCAGGAAAAAAAATTGTTTGTTTACATTAGAAAGTAGTTCCTTTATTCGCGTGCATTCAGTATGAGGGCGCAATATCGGGAATACTGAACGATTCTGACAATGTAAAGTTAACGGAGAGAAAAATGAGCATATAATAATAATAACAATGTCTAAATTAAATACTCTTTTAGATGCAGAAAAGGACATTGTCATTTTAAATGATGCTTCGTAATGAATTTCATAAAAATATTATAAAGCCATTTATTTAGTTATACTGCATTTTCTCGAAATGCGTGGTATGTAATAAAAATAATGATAAAATCTTTATTCTACTTACATTACATTTTTTATAAATCAGAGAAATTCGTCAGCTTTTATTTTTGTCAGCACGAGCACCGACGTCACAAACATGCACTTGACTATGTGCTTTAGGCTGTTCCGTCTACTAATTATAGCATTTATTTAACTGCACTCGCCTTTGACCAATTTATAGATTTTCCTCCGCTACATTCCAGACTCTAAGACATGAGGCAGGACGATATAGAAGTTGTACCTCCCGAATGAACGCACGCACGCATAAAAATAAAGCAGACTGCATAATATGTAATAATTTTCGCCTTTTCCATTAAGCTGAAGAACAATTTATTAATTCCCAGCTGTGCGACCGGTAAACTTGCCAGTTCAAGGGTTACTGGGGTCAATAGGGTTCCTTTTCTGTCCTAGAGTCAACAGTGCAGGTGTAGTTATTGGTCGTACAGTCAAATAGTTTCACGGGAAGTGTTCAGGGGATGAAAAATGTTAAGCCACAGTCTTCTTCAAGTTTTTGGTCATCCAGTCCTGCAGAAATGTATACATTTAAGCATTTCTGAAAAACTGTGTCCGTAAAATATGCTTAACACCTACGATAAGCGGAATAAAAGAATATAAAGTGTCTTTATTCGCACGGTACATCCATTCGTGAACTCTATGTAATGCGTGTGATGCAATACAAATAGGACAAGAATCTGACCTAATACTGGGTTACTTTAACAGTGCAGATGCTTGTCTGTACTCTTTTGATCACAATCTAGACACAAAGGTGACACTGACATCTTAAATGCCTCTGTACACACCCTGTTATTTGTTACGATTATTATCCTTGCTTATGATGAAGCATACCGTCATGTCTTTTTAATACGCGTGGTAAGTACTTTGGGGGAGTCCCGCAAAACCATTTCTGTAACTCGGTACTTTCAGTACTTTGATTGGTGTTCTTAGATGTAGCCCGTAAGCTTGCAACATGTGGCGCACTTTGGTTTCCTTATTTACATGAAAGGGTATTGCAAGGCAGTATTACGAACTCGACAAGTATTATGAATATAAATAAATGGATTTAATTATTTTATATAATTCTCGGTGTAATAATGTCAAGATGTCCATTGTCTATAGTATGATATCAATTAACTCGACTTAATACCAAAATACCTTCCATTGTATACAATTTATTATCAATTAGCTTGACCTAATGCCAAAATGCCGTCCATTGCCCACGGTCTATTATCAGTTAGCTCGACTTCATCTTAAAATACTGTCTATTGCCAATTTTATTAACATTTTGCCCTTTATCTTTCTGTACTAAATATTTAGTTTGTTTGGAATGGTTTATTTTCTAATAGATCCTTTTAAAAGATTTTTAACTTGACGTGTTTAAACTTACCATCAAATACCATACAGCTGTAACAGGATGAAACCGGGTGGTGACAGGATTTAGCAATGACACTGAACACAGTTTCATGAATGAAATGTTTATTTATAATGTAATTCAACGATGAATGAATCAGATATGATGCTTGTGCGCATAAGGTCCAACAATAGATTTCACTGAATGATGCGCACAGAGGAGATAAGAAAGTGATATCGATCTTATATGGATATAATAAGAGCTTGGAATATCAAATAATAATCAAACGAGAATCAACACATCGAGCTAATAAACAAATATGATTGCTATATTAATCTATCACCATGGAGGATCAATGTACATAATTTGTAAACAAATATGATTGACATATGGGCCTATCCAAGATATGATCAATGTAAAGACCTTATAAGCAAATATGATAAATATATGGATCTCTCACCAATGATGATCATTGTATATTATTTACACACAATTATGAATGATGTGTGATTCACTGACAAGTACGATGCATGTATAATTGATTTTTTTACCAACAGAGCGATATTGCATTAGCCTTTCACCCACATAGTGATATTGGTTCAAAACTAGAACATATGATATTTGTCTCGTGGCGTCCAGTCGACGATCACGATGTATATCCAGTTCCACAGCTCTCATCAGATAATCAAGTGAAGGAGCAGCTACGTATGGTCACTCCTCACAGCCCGCCGAAGGATCAGTCGTGAAACATTTATCCCTGCAGACCTACTTGTCCCGACCCTTTGGCTCCTCATTGCGAGTAAAGCAATACTGTCGGCCAATCCAACATCACCATCGACCTCTGCATCCGAATTACATGAAACCCCACAGGGTTCTACGACTCCTCGTGAAATACCTAATTAATGCAATAGCAGAGTTGTTGAGTACATGAAACACGGTAAGGTACAAATACAATGCTATCCATTACGCATGTGCGTTCATGAATTGGCTTCGTTAGGCCTTAAATTATGTCATCAGAACTACTGTACGAGATGATGATGATGATGATGATGATGATTATTACCATATCAGAACATGAGTCGGTCCGTCAAGAATAATCTCACCGGATTTTAAGAATTCGAAAATTGCTCATCATTTAATGCGTGCAACGTATAATTGAATTCAAATTGTTTTGTCTATTCAGTTATAAAAATGGCTAACGTAAAACAGACTAATGTCTATATTGTTATCATGTCGTTGCATGACATAAGTCTGACTTTCTTTAAACTTTAGAATAAATTTCCAAACATAATTTTATTCCATCAAAGGATAGCAAGAACGAAAACATGTTTATTTTGACATACCCGTACAGCTGAAGATTCTTTCCGAAAACTGGACAAAACTCGTATGCATTGTGACTACACAGAGGGAATTTAGCGTTACTAGTACTTTGTTTATGGTGAAATCTACGGCCAGAGAACTCAGCATAATTGGGTTTCTCACTGTCGGTACTTTCTACTTACAGGAATGAGTAAACAAACTCATTATTTTGAAACAGCTAAAGCCGAAAAATAAACCAACCTTGGAGAAAGCGCGTCATCTTAACTACAAATAAGGCAGGAAATTGTGAAGACCACACCTGGGGCTTGTTTAGTTTTACTACCTGTAAACGTTTATAAAATCGGTAACAGTGTACATTACTGTCAGTAATGAAGGTTCTATACATTTCATACAAATGATGGCTAACATAAAACAGACTAATGTCTATATGTTAGCATGTCGTTGCGTGACACGTCCCTGAAACGAACTGTTAAATAAGATTTTGATGTTAATTATTCCCTTAAAATATACATGGTTTTCACATCATATAGCTTATAACACAAAATTACGTAAGATGTTGCTTTATTAATCTCCCCGAAAAATCGTTCCTCAAGCGACATGTTTGACCCACAGTAAAGAATGTGTCTTGACAAAACGTTTCATAGGTAACATTTTAATTGGATGAAACAACATTTCATGTCTCAAAAGCACACCAGTTTCCTACGCCCATTGTAAATCCTACTAAAGAATCATATGTGCATGTCCATATAGTATTTCCGGTGACATTATTGATTCATTCATCACGTGCCTATCTTCAGCGGTATTAATCACTATCATGACAATTTTAAGGATATTTCAAATAAACTGTCAAATATATTGAACAAAGACATTTCTTAAAAACTGAATTATGACATGACAAAAGTTAAAGTCGTACAGCAAATGAAACACCAGTTGGCGAAGTGCTGCATGCACATTGGCTGTACTTTGCACATCAATAGCTAACAAATGTAAGTCTAATGTGCAGGTTGGGGTAAAGGCTGAATTTCGAATTGTTTTGATAAAACGGCTTTCCTTCGCTTATGGCATACTGTATACACTTTTAGAAATACAGCTAAATGTTACAGTCTTACCCGTGAGTGAATTTAAATTCGGACTGGTTATAATATTCAGGAAATCTTGAAATAGTTTTTGATTATCAATGGACAATTTGTAGGGTCGGTAGGCCACAACAGAGACGACCAGGACTACAGGAACAAAGATGTTTTAGGCTAAAGTGGATATTAATTTAGAACAGCCTTGACCCTCGATCGGCCCAGTCATACAGAAAACAAAACAACACATAGAACAGCCTTGACCCTCGATCGGCCCAGTCATACAGAAAACAAAACAACACATAGAACAGCCTTGACCCTCGATCGGCCCAGTCATACAGAAAACAAAACAACACATAGAACAGCCTTGACCCTCGATCGGCCCAGTCATACAGAAAACAAAACAACACATTTCACTGCAACATGACTGCCAGCTACTAGCAATTCCGCAACTGGACTTTGAGCACGTATCAGATCGTAACACAGGAGCATACCTCTTCTAACATACATTATGGAACTTACATCGCAGCAAACATACATGTCGAAGTGCATAAATGATCGAAACATCCCCTGACACTGGACTGGTCGAAAATAGGTCTGGGCGTGCTATGACACAAAACCCCTCCCTTATTGGGTGACACAAAACCCCTTTCTTATTGGCTGACACAAAACCCCTCTCTTATTTGGTGACACAAAACCCCTTTAGCAGCAGGGAGGGTGAACAGACCACTTTGCCTGAGACCTTAATTTACAAAAATAAAGGTTCCTACGAAGGCTAAAAAAAAAGTCAATGACGCTAAACCAAAGCCTCGAACCGAGATTGTTTCCATACGGTTGAGAACGGATAATAAATCGTTTGGATTAGCTCAGTTTTGTTATCAATTGACGTATTTTTTTTCTTCAAATTTTTATGCGATTTCATTTACGTGTTGGTCACTCAGTATTGGTCATTCACCCTCCCTGCTGCTATGAATTAAACAGCCAGTATAGATATTATTAATAAATGAGTATTGGAGAACCACATTCAGCTAGATTAGCTCGAGAGCGACTAGAGGCAATTAGAAAATATTTACCTGTTCGTGATTTAGTTAAACAACAGTTACAATCTCGTCAAGAATCTCAGGTGGAATTTGAAGAGGATACAAAACAATTATTTAAACCTATCACTGAGGCCACTAAAGGTCTTCTTCCTGCATTAGAGAAAACCGCTGAAGCAACTGGAAAAATAGCAGAAAGAACAAAACAGACAAAAAGAATTTTACGTGGACTTCCAGCCGAAATAACTGCTGCGATGCCAGTCCCGGAAATACCTGAGGATGAAGATCAGCCTGGAGGTGCTGAAGCACCAGCCCCCGAACAAAAGAGTTATGCAATAAGTACTGCTGAACTGATAAATAAATTTGATGAAGAAACTATTAAGGTAATTAATAACTTGAACCAAGATCAATTAGCTATGTTTGCTTTGGATAGTTTTAGTCGAAGAGGTAAATTAATGAAACTTGAACACGCTAAAGATATTAAAAACAGTAAACAATGGCAAAAATATTTATATCGCATACATATGAATGTTGAACAAACTAGAGATGATGATCCATTATATTAGGAATATGTTGGGAAAATTAATAATTTAATTCAATCAAGAATAGAGGAGAAAAAACAAAGTAAAAAACAAAAGAAACAAAAACCTCCAAAACAACAACAAAAAACACCAAAACCATTTGAACAATCACTTCATGATTATCCAGTATCACCGAAACCAAAAAATCACCCTTAGAAAAAATTAAGGATGTATTTACAAGATCACCAAAAACATCACCAAAACCAAAAACATTACCGGAACCAAAAGAAGAAACTGAGGAAGAAGTATTTTATGATACTCCTGGTGCAACTGGAAGTGGTCTAGGAAGTGGTCTTATTACTTGTCCCAATAATGTTCTTGCTGATGTTGAACGACTAGAAATCCTCATTGGAGGAAAACGAGCTGGTAATAATTCCCCAGAAATCATCAATGAAGCAGCTGATATTTGTAAACGATTATTTACAGGTGGAATTATGGATATTAATGTATATCGGTCTCTCATTAATGAAATCGCCGATGACTACTATAGTGACTAAGTCACTGGATTGAGTATGTAATTAAATACAGTTATTATAATAAAATGATCGTACATAGTACTCAACGTGGACCAACCATGGTCAGGGCGGTAAATTCTCGATTACCAGTATACAAAACAATCTACGGAGATGGACTAGGTGATGTTGTTCAGGGTCTATTTAGAAGGATAGCCCCAAAAGCAATACCGATTGCAAAGCAACTATCAATGAAAGCTATTGATGTTCGTGAAAAAGGTATTGGTGCTGTTGGCAATATTGCTAGTAAAGCATTCTCGGCGATCAAAGATAGACTAACACGATTAATACGCAGACCTGCGGTCCGACCTCAACCTGTAAAATTACCTAGCACTGAAGTAATGCCTGCAAATATTAGTAAAATAATAAATCAAGCTGCTAATCAAAAACTAGCAGAGTTGGCTGATGTACCATTATCAGAAAAAGAAAAAAATATAACCGCTAGTCTGATAGCAGGAAGTGGTCTTCGTGTTAGACGATAGCAAATATAATAAAGATGTTTAAACGCATATCTGATCCAGCATTTGACATGGACGCACCAGTACTCAAGGATGAGTCTGTGCTTGATTATCAATATTATTCTTATGACGCTCGAATTCCAGATCAGCGTGGAAGGATTGAACTACAGGTTCAAGATACAAGTAGGTATTTCCTACCCGCTGAGGCATTTATTGAGGTTGAAGGTGAAATTTTAAAAGTGGATAATACTGCATATGGAGCCGATGACATATTTAGTTTTGTTAATAATGGTATTATGGCGTTATTTGATAGCGCTACGTACATGATTGACGGAAAAAATATTGAATCAATCCAGAAAGACGTTGATGTTGCTACAACAATATTTGGTCTTGCGAGATACAGCGACGATTATTCAAGATCAGCTGGTCCATCAATGATGTTTGCGAAGGATACTTCTGACCACCCTGATAACAGACAGCATAATTTAGTACAAACGCAACGGGATAATGCAGTCGATCCACAACCAGCGGGAATGATAGCACGGCCTGGTGCTGATTTTTCGTTATTGCAAAGTGTTAATTCCGATTTTAATTTAGGATTTGCAACACGTCGAGCAATGTTGAAAGGTAATAGGAGATTTTCATGTGCAATTCCACTTTCACATATTTTTGGATTTTGCAGAAATGTCAGAAAAGTTATTTTTGGAGCCAAACATACGGTTGTACTCGTACGAAAGGCTACGGACGATGATGCAATATGGCACCCCGCTGGTGCTAATCCTGCTGCAACTGCTGCACTTCATGGTAAAGTAGTACTAACAAAACTTTCATTGTGGATGCCAGTGATGACTCCCTCAATATCTGAAGAAGACCGGTTGCTATCTTTTATGAGTCAAGGCGGTAAATCAGCGTTATCATGGTTGACAGTGATCACAGATGCTATCCATAGTAATATTAATGGTTTATTTACATGGCAAATAGCTTCTCAGCAGGGTGTTTCTGCACCACGACACATATTTATTGCATTACAGGATGCTACACGAGTAAATAATCAACTACGTAATCACATGATATTCGACAAACTTGGTGTTTCTGAAGTTTCATTAAGGATAAATGGACATCAAGAACCATCCGAGGATATATTACTGAATTTCGATCAAAATCATGTAGCACGTGCATATCATCATCTTATGTCGTTCATGGGACGTGATCAAAATATTGATACTGGTTTACAAATATCACAGTTAGATTTTACAACCTTATATCCGATTTATTACTTTTCTCTGGAACATTTGGATTCAACCAGACAATCAGTAGTTGATATACACTTTCGAACTCGTGTGACACTACCAGTAGCACCAGCAGTTGTTATTGACAATTATAAGGCAATCGCAGTCATACTCAGCGATAAGACGATGTTACTTGAAGGTGTTGGTGGACGAATGAGAGTCGTTGATGCTCCAGTAGAAAATATGTAACACATAATTAGATCACCTGATTTAAAATCAGGATAATAATTATAATATCATATAATCACGTTAGTGTTACCCTGACTCCTGGTCAGATTAAAAGACTACAATCAGCATCAAAAAATAACTGTGGAATAAAAATATCGCTAAAGCGAGAACAGATGAGCGGTTCAAATAAATTATCGTTGACCGAGCGTCAGTTCAGAAACTTCAATGAAGCCAAAAAATCAAATAAAGGTATAAAACTTAATCTTTCTGCGGGTGCCATTAAAGATATCGCTAAGACGGGTGGTATATTTCTACTTCTTGCTGCTATACCAGCATTAATAGCCGCTGCAGCCCCAGCTGTTGCAAAAGCAGCTGCATTAGGCGCTGTTGGAACTGCTGCTGGAATGGCATTAAAGAAAGCAACAGGAAAGGGAATCAAAAAAAAGGGAAAAGGTCTCAGATTGCCAGGGACTCCACATTCATGGTACGGAAAGGGTCTAAGACTTCCCGGGACAGTTTACTGATATCGCCTATGTCCAATTTTGATTTACTCAATGCTGCTAAAAAACTAAAAATAAAAAACTTCAGAGGTGTTTTCATGCGCGATCAACTACTTAAAATCGCTAGCGATTTAGAAACTGGTATTATCAATCTCGATAAAAATTCTGGACCAGGCACGCATTGGGTTGGATATGCAATTGATCCACGTGGAACTATTTACTTTCGATTCATATGGATTAGCGCCACCAAAAGAATTTCTTCATTATGTCAGCAATAATACTGCTCCAATCTGGTATTCAACGTTACCAACACAAACATTAACTGATCCACCAATATGTGGTCGTGAAGTACTTAATGTACTTGATGCTATATCAAAATCAACAAAACCACCTCATAAAGTCGTGCATGAATATACCACATTGTCACATTTAAACAGATATTGATAAATATAATGGTAGATATTTACGGAAGATCTGCTCGTGGTAAAGCTCAGCAGCAAGGTGATTTATCTAAATATGCAACTCTTGATCAACTCAGAAATGAGATTGATGATTTACTAAATATTACAAGTGTGGATCAAAATGAAGTCGTTGTTTTTCAGGATAAACAAGGACGATTAAAGACAAGCAATATACAACTGCCAGATGTACTTATACGAATTCCTACCGCAGTTGCTGATAATATCGTTACTTTCACTGATCAAGGTAAAATACAAGATTCGGGTAAGTCAATTAACGATTATATCAAGAAAACTGGCGATGTATTTACTGGTAGCATTATTATGTCAGGAAATAAAATTACATACCTTGGAAACCCAACCGTAGATACAGATGCAGCAACAAAAAAATACGTCGATGATCAAGAACCTAAGTACGTGTTAGTCAACGGTGGTATAATGCGTGCATTTCTCAACATGAATAATAATGGTATTAATAATCTTAGAACACCAGAATCTGATTTTGACGCTGCAACGAAGAAATATGTAGATGATAGCAACATTCCTACGACAACTTCGCTAAAAACAATCAATGACGAAATGGCCACACTCAATGGTACTTTTACTAGACATATACAAACGTTTTAAAATTTTTGTAGAAACATAAACAAATCTGTACATGATTTTTTTGGTGATCCACCAATCGTTGACATAAAACTAGCCGACGTTAACACAAAACTCAACGATATTGTTAGTGGAATACCTAATATTGTTCAAAAAACTAATCTGATTAAAATTCCTCACAATCAGATCGTCAATATCGTGTACACAGTAGCATCAGGATCAGCCACGTGGACACCACAAAATAAAACCATCAAATACACTGCGGAAATTGCTGGTGTGTATAGGTTGTCCGTACTTAGCAGTGTAGATTTTAGAATATTTACTACATCTCCATCAACTGGTAATTCTTCTAGAACTGTATCTGTAATATTGGATAAAAATTCTGAGGAAATATTTACGTTGGAATTATCTGATAAACATACAGCTGCTGCTAGTTACTGGTGGTGTCTGGAATTTGTAACCAAACTCACCAATTAATTACTTAACGTCATAGTATAATGAATGAAACTTCAATCGACGTTCAACGTCACAGATATAATCAAGTATGTGAATGCCTGACCAAACTAAAAAATATCATTGACAATTATACAGTAAAAGTAAAAAAATATCGCAGACGTATGGTTGTCATTGATATAATCGTTTACTCGGTTTCCGCTGTTGTTGCTGGATCCGGATTATTATTATCAACGATAACAATGACAGCTCCAGCAATTATAACGATTATTGTTTCAACTTCAACGACTATCGCAGGTATTCTCAGTATTATCGCTAAAAAGATATCTACGTGCACAAATGATAAATTACGTGAGTATATAATAAAATTACACATAGCAACAGCAGCCTATTCTAAATTAACTTCATGTGTTTCATTTTATCTTAGTGATGGTAAAATATCCGACGAGGAATTTGCAACAATAATGAAAACCTACGATGAAGCATTCATAATCGCTACTAACGATAGCCAAAATGGAGAATTCAATAATAACAATAATAATAATGTCTGAGTCCTTGACAACGTCAAGAGAGTTACTTCAACAGATCGTCACTAATACGACTCCGTCAAAAACTACAATGATTTCATTAAGTTCGACCAATCCTGAGTTTAGCGTTAACTTTCCAACCGCAATTCCTGCCAAAGAAATAGCGTTAGCGCAGCTTCGAGTTTATTATAGCTGGCCTAATATTAGATCAAAACCATATGGTGGACAACAACCAAATAATTCACTAGTATTCGCAAATAAGAATAAATCTGATGGAACTCCTGATTGGCAAGTAGTTAGTATTCCAACTGGTAGTTATCAGATAGAACAGATCAACGATGAATTCCAGCGCAGAATTAAATCTATTACAGGAAAAGAATAAAAAATAACAATTGGTGTATACGAACCAACATTATCAGCGGTGATTGAAATAAATTCCCCTGATTACTCTGTAGATATTTATCAAAGTTCGATTAGATCAGTGTTAGGATGGCATGATGTTCCTCCAGACCAAAAGTCAAATGGAATTCCAGAACCAACCAAAAATGAATTTCTCACAACGGAAAAAAAAATTCATTAAAGATCCAGAATATCGAAATGTATATCCATGGTCTTATATAACATTTGAATTTGATCCAAGCAACGATAGATATTACTTTACTGATTTCGACGGTCGAAGGACCCCTAAGATAAATAGATCAGCATTTAATATTATCAGAGACGCCAGGACGCAGGTTACTAGAGAGATTGTTGATGAAATATTTTTTTAAAGAATTTTTAGATTTTCTTAAACCCGAATACGATAAAACATTTAATGATTTAAGAAATTTATTTATTTCATTATCTCAACATTATGACGATGATGTAAAAAATCAGATAATCGTGTCAATAAAACATTTAAATAGGATCCTATTTGATTTATACATCGCCAATCTAAGTATTATAAACTTTGCGACTGATTTTAGTAGAGGTTACACAAATCCAGAATTTAAGCAATTATTCCTTGATCATTACAAAATAACAGAAGAAGATTTACAAACATTTATAATACCAGATTTAAATAACGCTGAAATGAAGAAAACACTCAACGATGTCATTGATGAATATTTCCCTAAAATATATGCAGCGTGGAGAAAATTAGCCCCACCACCAACCATACTTAAGTATAATAACGATTTACATGGCGCAGGATGTCATATCTCGCCTAATATTGTTAACATCACATCGACAATCGCACTGAATCTAGTATGCGATATAATTGATAGTAGTTACCACGTAGATCTTTCAAAATCTAACCAGGCCCAGCAAGGATATATATTATATTCATCAAGTATTCAAGCGCCACCAAGATGGCTCATTGTGTCTGAGCCAATAAATCAGGTCTACTTGCGTGTACATAATCCATTATTGACAAGAATGAATTTCAAACTCACAAATCAGGATGGCAACATTGTGGACCTAAGAGGAGAAATTCTATATATTAATTTGTACATACGCTCGTAGAGTAAATCAAAGAAAAATGATTGCAGTATATCTGGGTATTTTTATATTTTCTGACAAAACGAAATCAGAAATTTGACTGAAAAACAAGCAAACTTTGGGTAATAAAAATACTTTTATACTCTCTGACAAAATATTTATCAATTACAATCTCTAGCACATTTACTGTGAAAAAAAATACATATTTTCTCTCAAAAACACACAGAAAAGTTATTTTTTCCACATATAATGAAGCGCGATAACTCTGCTCAGTCTATGCAGAGTAAATTAAGCGATTATCTTCGTTACCGCTGTGCTAAAACTTATATTCAAGGTTATACAGATCTCTAACGGCAGGATTTTCAATAATTACGGTGACTCATCTATTCTCTGTGGAAAATTAAATGTTGGCAGGTTAGTAATTCGTAACAGAGATTGATATTGATGTATATTTTGACCCGATAATCTGAAATTCAAGGTTGTTTTACGGTACGAATCAAGGTTTATTTTTAACTTTCGTAACGAACCATAACTCATGCAGAAAATATCAGAATAGCGAAATAGACAACTCTTGCAAAAAATACCAGAATAATAAAATAAATACTCTGTCGATAGAAAATGTCTCGCATTCTACACTATAATAATTATGATTTCTACTGCTCGTACATATTACTGGTTAAAATATAATAATTTTTTGAACATATATACACAGATAGGTCTGTGGTCTAGTGGTTATTGCGTTTGACCGTCGTACTCAAGGTCCGTGGTTCGAGACTCGTGACAGCCAGTTGGCGACGTGGGCGATTTTGATGCTATTTTTATTTAAGTTGGGGAACGAAGTTCAGCAGAAAAATAAACACTCTCTCATATAACCTGCTGTGAGTAGTTTTCTCTCACTCCGGGATTTTTATATGAGGGAGTGTTTTGAAATCCGCTGAATGTAGATAAATCCCCGCCCCCCCCATTTGTGTTTGTGCCGTCATATCTGTTTGTGCAGTCCAAATCACATCATTATTATATAGTTCATAAATCACATCATTATTATATAGTTCATAAATCATATATATGTTGTATATAGTTCATAAATCCAATCGGCCCCCCAATCCAATCGGCCCCCCAACCCCTCGACCCCCCAATCCAATCGGCCCCCCAACCCCTCGGCCCCCCAAATCACAACCCCTCGGCCCACCAATCCAATTGGCCCCCCAACCCCTCGGCCCCCCCAAATCACAACCCCTCGACCCCCCAATCCAATCGGCCCCCCAAATCACATCATTATTATATAGTTCATAAATCACATCATTATTATATAGTTCATATATATATATATGTTGTGGTGCTCTTTATATATATATGTTGTGGTGTTCTTTATATACATCATAAAAATCATAAACATCAACAAAATAATCATAACTCATCCTCAAAAACAAGTCCCTTTACTGGGACCACAATTTTTACGTCTGATTATTATTTTAAAAGAAATAAATAGATATGCATATGAACAATGAAAACATTAATGATATTATTTCTGCTATTAAAAAATTAAAACATGACGGAATAAAAATGTCCGATAATCTTTATCCTCAAAAAATTCTCTCTGACTTTGAATTATTGCAGCAAAGAAAATTCGAGAACAAATTCACATTACCTTCCAATTACAGATTCGTGAAATCAATTTATCAATCTATGTTAGAATCTTTAGCAATGGTGAACGACACACAAGTGAAGCTATTTGCACTTCTTGCACGCTCAATCAAAAAAATAAGGACTGCGTTGTCTCACGAGTACGAAAGAAAAAAAATGATAGACAATCGTGTAATGCAATTGAGAAAGATTATGTTATCTGATTCTGTCGAGAGTGAAAGTGAGAGCAGTGACAGTGAAGGTGGACCCCTGACCGTGATAATGGCTAAACAAAAACCCTGGCAAAATTGACAGTCGAACTATCTGTTTTTGTTAGGAAGACAGAGTTAGATATATTCAAATATTATCCGCTGATTATATTTTTTCGAAAATGCAGATTTGTACATTTTATCAGCTGCAAATTGTACCGATCGTGGATGTATATCAAAATATCTGGCAGCCGCATTCATTGATGGGAAAGTTATTTCTTGGTCTGTTTCTGTATTTATGGATTTAATAGCTCTCTTTTTGAAAATTTTACATGCTCCTGTATTTCCACGTCTAGAATTCTGACTCTGTGTTATAACTTGCAGATTAGATAAATTATTATTCTGGGGATTCCCATCAAAGTGGTCAACTACAAGTCCGTTTTTAATCAATCCAAAATAACATTCGAATATGAACCTATGTGAGAAATAATTTTTATTTCTACTAACACTGAATCTAAAATAACCAAATTTATCAAGACTACCGACTGGTTTTTTTGATCGACAGTTCCTGATCACGCCATCACGAGACGCTTCATAATTTTTGATGATCGGATGTGCTACAAATTCTTTTTGCTCCATTTATATAATAATATTATTTGTCTAAATCATTATTCTGAAATCTGGTCAGATAATCCTCTACGGTTTTTATAGGAGATTTACCTGACAAGGTATTTTTTTTTTGTCATAATATCGTTTTAATTCCCTGTATTTTTTTCCGCCACATTTTAAACACAATTGAGTTTTTCCTCTGACTCCAACACCGCATTGCACACATGGTTTTGGTCCTGTACTTCCATTTTTGATACTTTGCATATGGTAGCTACAGAATTCATTCACGCATGCTCTGTTACAAGGAGAAGTATGTCCGATTTTAAGCCAGTGGCAGTAATTCTTTGTTTCAATCATTATATATATATACTAAAATTTTAATTTAAATATTTGTTTTAATTATATGGAGGAATTATCCGTTATTGAACCTTCCCCTGCTAGATTTGACCTTGACAGACTACCAGAATATAAATTTAGTGTTTCGATGCAAGATCTAGCTTTAACAAATGCGGATATAGCTAAACGTATCAGTGAAGCCAAAAAGGAATTTCGTGACGATGGTGCTGCTCATGTATGGTCAACTTTCAGGATAGGACATATCGTTAATATGATGAACGACAAACGAATAAAAGTAATTATTCATCACCTTGATAATCAAAAATATTTCATTTTAATAAAATTTATTGTAGAGACAGATGACGATATCTGGATTATTCGTGATAAGCGTGATCCAGTCCGTGTGCAGTCCGGGGGTAATATTGTTCTCTTAAATAACAGATCCAAACCTGGAATACTTACTGGTGTTGATAAACCTTACTATATACAAGGTTATCCAGCGACTGCAGTTGTCTACGCAATATATTCGCTAAATGATAAACCTAATGTTGCGGATCTCAAGCCGATGAAAATATCAAGAATAAACTGTGTAGCTGAACGAGTTACAGAACATTTTACAAATGCGATAAGTGGTAATGGCTTAACAGATTTAAGACGTAAAAAAATAGATACATGGGCAGAAACGGTTAAAGATACTGGTGCATCTATTAAGGATGTTGCTGAACTAGAAAAGTTATTAAGATTTCCAATAACAGTAAAAACGCTAACCGGAGAGATATTGTACGAACCAAAATATATAAAAATGGAAACCCTATAACAATCGTCGATCATAATGCACATGCATGGACTAATGCTGTAACGGTATTTCCACGAGATAGAAAAGTTAAGTTTTATGATGGTCACATATTTGATTTTATCAGAAATATAAGTAAAAGTGACCCTGTGTCTGTTCGGTTATTTCAAAGTTCAGAATACGATTACGATCAGTTTGTACGGCCTAACGGTGATATTTATCGTACAGAATCTCTTCATGAAGAAATGGAACATCTTGCATTAAAATATACCTCTGATAATGTCATAGTTGGACAATTACTGAATAACTGTTTTACCGTACCATCGGTTGCTGCCCATTTCGCTCAGGAGAAAAATTCATGGAAAACGACACGATCAGAATTCCTTGAAGATATCAAAAAAAGTTGTATAGAATATGGACACGGTGGATTATGGAATACCAAATACGATTATAGTGATGTTATCTCAGTTGATATGGCTGCATGTTATCCTGGGAGTTTTCTTGGATATGGAGAATGTTCTAAATACTTTAAGAAACTCGGACATCCTACACATGAGATGACCAGGGTTGCAATAAACGGACTCCTACCAGATTTTGACTTAACAGGATTTGCTTATGTAGAATCATTCGAGTTTAGAGAGGGTCTCCATGCGATTAATTATGTTTGGTTTGGAAGACATTTTTCAGAAAAATGTTGGGTTTCGATAGTACTATTGTGGTATATGCTTGATGCTGGATTTTTAATATCGTTGAGGGTAACTGAAGAAATTATATCGTATAGTTCACAGAAGCAAGTTTGGTTACCAGAACCGGACAGATTTAGTGTCGATGATGCCAGGAAAGAATTCCCTGATATTGATGAAGATCATGTCATTAAAATAAGTAAATGCAGGAACGAGCATGATGAAAAACTTGCAAATGATCTTGGTAGAAAGATAATCGGTAAGTTTACTCAAGGTGGTTCATACGATTATAAACGAGCGTGTACAAGATTGATTATGGACGACGCTGAACTAGATTTTATAATCACCGATACAACGGAGAAAAACACATTTATAAGTCGATGTAATGCTTATTTATCAGATGGAACAAAACTAGGTACCATTGTGAGCTACCTTGATGGCGACTCACCATATTTACTCATTTAAGATCTTCGATGTTAGCTTATGTTTCGATAAACCTACTATCGATGATAAATAGATTTCCTCGTCACGCTGTCAGAGTCGCTACGGATTCATTTTATATACATAAAAAATATAAGGATTTATTAAAACCGCTACTCGGTAATGGTGAATGGGGGACGTGGAGGATAAAACAAGAAAATATACTTAGTTATTCTGAATCTGCCGATGTTGAAATTAAGGAAATATATTACAGAAATAATAATCAAGCATCAAAATCATCTGCACCATCTGTGTACGATCCTGTAGCTAGACATAAGACTGTTTATCTTAACGGATGCGGTGGTTCAGGTAAAACAACTCGTGCGATTAATTTATTTATGAATAATAGTTCAGATATAATTGTTTTGACACCTACACATAAACTTGCTAGAGAAATAAAAGAACGAGGAGTAAAATCATGTACATATCATAGTTTCTTTAGATGGTGCGGAGACACGTGGACTCCTGAGCGAATGGGTGAAAAATATATACCTAAGTATATTATATGGGACGATATATGTACGGTGTCGTTAGAAACACTAAAGACATTTCTTGAATGGTTACTGACAAAGAATACTGCTGTGATTATGTGTGGCGATCATGGTCAACCACCACCCTTTGTTGGACAGTCTCCACATGAATGGCTAAAGAATAATGTAGATTATTATGAAAAAATACATGATGACCATAGAGCTACTGATGAGCCGCTGAAGAGTTTAAAAGATTAATCAGACTACAGCCAGATAAAATACAATGTGAGATAATGCGTAAAGTAATTCCAGAGACAACTATGAATGATTTTTGGACTTTATGGAGACCTGCTGATTTGATAGTCGCAAGTAGAAAGATAGTTCGTGATGAACTGCAAAAGAAATTATTTACGTTACATAAAGAAAAGTTTCCAACGTTACCTGTACCTTTGTGTTATCGCCCAGCAGATACTCGACGACAGAACATTGAAGTTGAAATACCAGGTGGAGACGCTGAAAATGTCCGAGTACAAAATCTTGTACTGAATGACATTGTTTTGGTTGCCATTGATGTTGTTGAGAGCGCATTGAACATGGAAAAATCACCGTGGATGTTAGGATACGCTATAACGATTCATTCGTCACAGGGATTAACTATCTCTGATACAAATATCTGGATTGTAGATGATCGTATCGAATGGTCAAACTTAGTCTATCTTGCAGTATCTCGTGTTAGAAGAATAACTCAACTACATAGGGTTATTATAGATTACGTGATAACTGAGGAAATTACTAATGACGATGCTGTAATAAAGAAAAAATTAGCTGGTTATAAACAATGTGACAAAAAAAATAAGCGTGACTTTGATATTGATACTGAATTTATTATAACACTAAAGCAACTACAGAATAATCATTGTGCAAGCTGTAACTGTAAGATGCTATGGCAGTATTCGAATAATAATCCAAGACAATTTACCGTAGACAGAATTAATAGTGATCTTGGTCATACACGTGAAAATGTGATGCTGACCTGTCTCGAATGTAATCGACGCCGGGGCGCTAATTTACATAAGTGAACGTGGTGGTAATTGTGTATCTGCAGGAATTACTTGTAATTGTTCACGTACAAATCCAAGCTGAGGGGCAGTAGAATCTAGTCTGTAGATTGCAGGTCTTCCAGTGGATCTAACCACGCTAGAAATTGTATGTGTGGTCACGCTCCAGATAGGGTCAGTAGCTCTTTTTTTTCCCACCCTCAAGCTCCCCTGGTTCGTATAAATATCTCACAGTTACATTACCTAATACTGGTTGTTCACGGCGTTGTACGTTATCGCTACGGGGTATATATTTTTTTGTTATTGCATTAGAAGGTTTCATGGAAGTTGCACGAGTAATTTCATTATTTAATGCAGATATCACACTTGGTAACCTTGCAACCCATTCACGAGATCGCTCACCCGACTTGAAGTCAGTGGATATTTCCTTTGCGTATTGATATCTAAATAACCGCTCAGCAAGCGTTCGATTAAATCGTTCAACAATTGCTTGATCAAGATGAATTTCAGTATGTCCTCGTCTGATTTTAACGTTATGTCGCTTCATCAAAGATAATACTGCACCAAGAAATTCTTTGCCAGGATCAACTTGTAATAACTGTGGCCATCGTAGACCACCACGCTGATAAATTCTTTCAAACGCAGATGCAACTTCAGATGCTGTCTTTGTTGATAATGGTTCCGCTTCTTTATATCTACTTGCAACATCAACAACAGTCAATGCGTATTTGTATGTGCGTGATTTTCGTCCACGTGTTTTAACAGTATCATGTGGTAAAAACAAAATATCTGCTTGATGAACTTCATTGGGGAATTTTTTTAGGTGGTGGTAGATAGATTTGCCATATTGCCTGTCGTGCTAACCATGATGCAGCAACATTACGTGAAACTTTTCCTGCTTCAGCAAGTTTACTGATTGCTGCTTTACCTCTCCAATATCCTCTCGGGGAATAATAAATGGATTCCATTATAATAGTTATATAATTAATTACCAGCCCCGAGCATTATTTTACTTTTCATGGCAGATTTTACTAGAAAACTAGCGAGTTTTTCTCTGAGAGATTTATTAGGTATAGCATTTAGCGCATGAATCAATTTCACATCTGCGAGATGCCGCTGCTGCAAATCTTTACTTTTATAAGCAACATCATGAACATGACATGCTTGATCAATCTTATTTACTGGATACTCTCCGGGTCTTGGTTGATCTTGATCATAAAGTCGGATATCAAGTCGAGTTCCAGGACCACAGTAATTATATCCCGGAAGGTGTTTCTCACCGGGGTATTTGACCCACGGTAATCCTGGTAATTTTCCTAACGAAGCAGCAATATCCCCACCTGTCTTTGATGAAATAAATTTGTAATTTTTTGTACCACATTTAACGCATTTGCCTGTCAGAGCATGTCGTTTATTTTTCGTTGTTATCGTTGTTAATTCAGCAGTGGGTGTAGGAATTTTACATCGAACACAATATAAACTCATATTATTTATTATATGGATATAATTGATTTCTCAGCGACACGAAAACAAGAACCAGTAAAGCACCATCCAGCGCTTCCGAATTCCATTAGAATGATTATAATAGGTCCATCTGGATCTGGTAAAACGCAATTATTGCTTAATCTGATAATGAGATGGCTAAAGTGGGATAAATTATATTTAGTGGCACCATCTGTAGATGATCAACACTGTTACGAAGTACTTAAAGATTTTAATGAAAATGCAAAATTGCTGAATGAAAACGGTAATGATGTTGTTGACTTTATTACCGATATTGATGAGGCCCCATCTGTAGATGACCTAGATGGATTTATTAATAATTTAGTGGTGTACGATGACGTTATGCTGGACAGACAATCAAATCCAGCTAGAATATTTTCCAGAGGTAGACACAAGAATACAGATGTTATATACGTCACTCAGCGTTATACACAAATACCTAAGGTGATCAGAGACAACTGCAATATTTTAGTAATGTTTAATGGAGTAGATAATTATACTTTACAGAATATTTATTATACTTGGTGTTCAGGGGATATGGATATAATGAAGTTCAAAAACTTTTTTGCTCAAGCACAAGCTGTTCCGTTTGGATTTATAACAATAAATCTACATGATCCAAGATCCAGATAGCGCATAGGTCTGGATAAAATCTTTGGTTAATTCATAGCAGCAGAGCGTGGACGACAACAATTGAGTGACCAGACAAGTAAACGAGTCGCATAAAAATTTGAAAAAGAGTCAAAAAAAATCTTGCCCAATTAGAGAATTTTTTGGTTTAAACGTTATTGGCGATATTTTTTGGTTTAAACGTTATTGGCGATATTTTTCAGCTTCGTAGGAACCTTTATTTTTGTAAAATAAGGTCTCTACGACTTTGTAGGGTTCACCCTCTCTGCTGCTGATGTTCTCGCTCGTGTGAACCTTTTCATTCATCGTCCGCTTTATCTCATCAGCAATTTCATTAATGGTTAGCATTGTTCCAGCATTTTTGGCAAAAATAAAATACTTTAAGCTGATAGATGTGAGATTCCTTATTTCGGCAGAGATCAAACCAATTTCATACCGAGTAGTGTCCTGTGATGATTCTGTAAGTATATTGTATCAGATGGTAAAATGACTGTTGATTCCTGAGGCTGACTTAGAGTCAATGAGAAGTATTTGCGATATTGTGCCTATATCAAGCCTTTGTACAAAACCTTCTACTCTGTTCTACTAAGCATCCTTTGTTGAGGCAGATGACATAGTGTTTCTGGAATTTCATTATCTGTTTCAACGCCAACATTGCCTGCACGTTTGCTGCTAACAAGGAAGTTTAGACGCTCAGAGAGCTCTGTTTTTCTTGTAATATTTCATTCTTTTGCCTGTTGTTTTCTCTTTTTTGATTTAGTAGGCTTAGTCTGCGTCACAGACTTGGGATTTTGAGCTGCCATGGTGACATTGTAATTAATGGGGATTTTTATGGACTGATCTGAGGCAAGCTCTTGTCTGTTTGGGTGGAGCTGAGACAATATCACTTGTGGTGAAGGTTCTTCTGTTGCCTACTGAAGTGATGATAATAATCCTATATTCACCCTATGAATGTCAGGTGGCTACCGTTTCCATGAAATATGGGCATACAAGTTGGAGCTGAGGCATACAAGTTATCATCAAACATTACTGGTTCACCACCTGCGTCTGCTGTTTCATGTCGTCTGTTATCAAGGTTATGTGCGGAGTCTCGCAAAATAGGTCCCATGTTTTTCTTTGGTCCTTAAATAATTGGCGGGATAATAGTACTGTCATTTTACCCTCTTTCCCATTCTTTTTTTTTTTTTGTTGGACTTTGTCATTTCCTTTCTTGCCTTTTCAATCTGTTCGAAGGTGTGATAATCCAGCAGCTCGGCCCTCCTTAAGTAGTTGTGGTCGTCTAACAGCTCATTTACGTTTACTTTCACCTCTTTTTCTGCTATTGTCTGCAGCCCAGCATCAGCACGATATTAGCCACAAGCAAGTTCGCCCTAGATTGCTTGTTGTGTTGCTTCGTCTCCAAATCATCTTTGCTTGCAGTTCTTTTATTGTCCTGATAATTTCATCCTGCTTAGCATCATGAGCTGTAGCAATCTGTTCTATCTTCTCTTGGACTGGCTTTAACAGTTTTTGTGAGATGTCCCGCTGAAATATTTGTTTTTCTGCTTTTGTACTAGAAGACGACCACGCAGTTGCTGTTGCTGCTCAGCATACTTGCGCATGATTTTATCTCTATCTTCCTGAGTGTCCACTCATCCAAAGGACATTTCATACAAATTATTTGCATAAAGCAGTTTTTCAATGCTGCTGGCCGTTTACATGCTAATCAGGTAGATAAAATTCATTAAAGTCTTTGCGTTACATTTCAGGAACGGTTTCTGTATCTCTGTGAAACGTTATAAATTTGTGTTTGCTACCGCTTGTTGCTTCATGATAGCATTGCTTGAACTTTGCAGCATCTATGCCACGACGATGAAATCTATATTGCCATTGTGTAAGCCAGAAAGCAATACAAGGCAGCTAGTGTTTGTGAGAATATAGTTTGGTACGTCCTAGTAAGACTGAGCACAGGAAAATATAATTACAGCGCTTGTTACGTACAGAGAAATGCATTCCTTAATATTATTCATGTTGTCGAGATTTATTTTGACGTCGTCAAATATTATGGTAGAATCCTTGTCCTCGTACTAATCTTCTACGAGTCGTTTTGCCCCTGACCTTATTATTGTAAAACTTCTCGTATCGCCTCCAACGATCATGTAATGACAATCCACGAAAAAATGGCACCTTGATTTCCAGGTGTCTTTTGAGTCGATTATTATGATTCACATTTCTTTAAACAGCAGATATTATATAATGAGTCATTATACAACTATTTGCACGCTTGTCAGAATTTGCGGCAGGGGTGGCACTGTGACAAATGTGATCTACGAAGCAGATCTTAATATGCGCATACTAGAAACTGGTGACTCCATGTCAGGAATGTGTACAAATAAGATCATGAACCTTACCACACCAACAGATATTGCAGATGCGGCTAACTAGGACCATAAAGACAAGTATTCTCTACCAAGAGTCCTGGCGACTACATCTCCTGATTGTTTTCCAAACGTATGAATATTTTCTTCAGACATTGGGTTGTTGTTGCAAGTCACTGATAATGCGATGAACATACAATCGTTGTATGTTTTGATCAAGACCGTTGGTACAATGTCTGGTGACATTAACATCAATTCCGTAGTGATGACTGGCCTTGCACGCCAGCTACAGATAATAATGACACAGCTACAAACAAGTATGAGGACTTCGACTTCGTGTTGAATTCTCAGCGAATGCAGGCAACATAAATATTGGAATCATTGGCGAAATCTCCATAGGCAAGTCTTTTTGTTTCGACTTTTGTTCGCAACTGAGACGAATGTTTGTTGTTACGTGACAAGGCTTGTACAAAAGTAACATGAAAAGAGTGAAGACAACAAACTTTGTAAAATTTAACAAAATAATTTATTTCCCTATAAAAACAAAGTAAAACAGAAAAAAGGACCTACGGTTTACGAATCAAACCCAAAATTAATCCAAGAATTAAAAAACAGAAGTCCTATCAATGAAAAGTCCTAAATGAATCACAGTTTGAATCCCGATGAAATTCAATATGGAAGGCGATGACGTCTTCGATAACCTTTAAAGTGATGCCGTGTCAACAGTTCCTTGCTGAATCACAAAGAATAATATTCCAGTTTGGAATTCAAAATAATTTTTAATAAATGTCTTTGTCCGTGAATTTTGTAAGGAGCACTTATATGTATGTTTTCCAGAGAAATGAATTACTAATCAAAAAAAAAAAATTCAGCTCAAACTGGTCAGAACAAAACACCTTTGAGCTTCAAAGGTTTAAAGCACAACTGGCTATTTATTCTTATAACAATGAGTTATAAAACTATCTAAAACGCAAAACAGATTCCCGTATGAGGGTCACGTAGTGATCTTAACAGAACAACGTAAAAACATTTACATGCTGATTATCACGTACGCTAGGTATGGCCCTAGCTATAATCAATGATTCTTACTCTGGGAATAAATAATATTTTTAAAAAAATTGTTTACTCCAAACTCTATCTGATTCCTGAATCGAGGTCAGCAATTAGATACAATGTTCCAAACTACTGGCTGTTTATCAGGTCAAACAGAACTGAATTGAATTTCTGAAAAAAATATCAAATCCAGTAGACAAAATTATCGTTACAATAACATGTGATGGAATAAAATAAAAATAAGAAAATTAAAAACTAACAAACAAATAATTTAATTACATAAACATAATATTGTTCAGATGTTATTTGAAACAGTGTACAACACCATTTGGTCATACAAGCAGCAGAAGGTTTAAGGATTAACATAAATGTAAACTCGATGATGTTTGAAGTCACAGACGCTGGAGTCATCACGACTTTTGCTCAGATAGAAAAAAAGAAGGTAATACGTGCCAACGGATAGATGCAACAACAAAGCTGTATGTAGATAACAAGTGAATACAAAATATTCGATTATTGTCGTATAATTCTGATAATCGTAGCAGTTATGTAGCATCGGTGTCATCGGAGTATTCAGGAACATATAAAGTATATTTTGCTTTTGCATGCCAGATGTCTACTGAATCAAACAACGAATGTGCCACTACATGTACTACTAGCAATTTTTGGAATACAGATCAGCCTACCGCGTTTCTAACAGACAAGCAGATCGGTTGCAACAGAGTATGTTAATTGTTGGCATCTAGAAGCATCCAACGACGACTTCATACGGGCTTCCCTTTATACGAGTCCAGCTACATTTGGATCGGCTGTGGCTACGTTTGACATTGCAATCTATGGTACAACAAAATATCGTATCTCCAGATTGGTTTGCATTTTTGCAATCATGCCATCCATTCCTGGTCTAAGTTATTTCAGATTATTCCGTTGAATGGTCCTGCTTAAAATACTTATAACATGTCTGAAATTATCAGAGTCAACAAGGATCTTTACAAGCTGGTGTTTGATTAGCGTACAACGCTCCACCCAAAACCGCGACAGGGAAATTACACAAGGATATAATTAGTCATCTGGACTACTCTTTGAAGGCTTGTGACAGATGATATCAAGCAAAATTATTTTTCTGTACCTAAAATGCGATCAGTACTGCTAGGGTAAGAACTTGAAGAATATGTGGTAAAAAAATTCTTCTATGACAAGGGTTCAGACTTACTTGAAAAAATATAGAGATTCTCATTAATATGGTTACAGAGACTATGGCAATACCTTCTGGATCTTGGTACGTTTTTGTATTGTTGTCATATTTTAAGGACGCTTTTAACATTTTATTGGTTTATCATACAAGGAGAATTGGAGCTGGTTGCCTCTTTTCCTTGGACACACTAAAGTAGCCAACTCGGGATGGCCTGGCAATGAATGGGACTTGCAGCCCTTCGATTACGAGTCCAGTGCTATACCAACTGAACTGCTGTGGCTGCCTGGAATCAGTTTAAATAAAGACATATCTATGATATGATATATCTACCTAAATGCATGTGTCCGCCATTATGCTGGTATGCATTTACAGCAGATGATGTGTTTATATATATATAAATATATATTCATATGTGTTTGTGTTGAATGAATGATGTGGGTGGGTAGGTTGGATTTTTAATTGGTTGATTGACTGACTGGTTGGCAAATATCCCCTTTAAAAATGTTTCTCTGAGGAACGGATAAGAAAACTCGAAATTCCACATAAATAATTTTTATATATTATCCTAACAATATATGACTTAGAACGTAAATGTAAAACTCAGGTAATTTACTAGTCAATCATCATCCAATCTACCTAGCTACTACACTGCACCTGCATGTCCACTTTCCTTCTTACCCACAATCGTTGAACTTACTACAGTGTATATGCATACGCAGTTGTATTAGCACATTGCAACAGAC
>JAECUM010025455.1:0-76506 GCA_016617855.1 Megalonaias nervosa
TATATATATATATATATATATATATATATATATATATTAATTTCGACTAAATGTACTGGACACAGATTTTGAACTGATGATGAACAATGAATCATTTTGGAGTTCTGGAATAAAATGTAGCGAATGGATATCAAGTAGAAAATGGAGAGTAGGCTACCCACCTGATGAAACACATGAGAAATACAGCATGTATTTATAATGAGCATAGTCATATGAACTGGTAATTGCTTCTTAATATTAATTATGCTCATTATTTCAACATGGAATGTACGTGGTATAGTGTCTAGCACGCAGAAACTAACTGAATTGTTACCAGACACAGATATATTTGCTGTCACTGAACATTGGCTTTGTACAAAGGATCTAACGTATTTAGATAAATTACATGATGATATCAAAGTAGAAGCTCTTCCTACTGAAGAGATACCACAATGCTATGGAGGTAGTGGCGGGGTTGCCATATTTTATAGATCATCACTATGCAAAGTAAGCACCTTGCAAACTGACTTGCCAAATATTATGGCGGTGAAGGTCTTAGTAGAGAGTTGGAAACTATAATTTTGATTGCAACCTACTTTCCCTCGACAACTAAAACTGATGTTGAATATTACATATTTTGTGAAAATGTTTCTGATATGTATGATAGATATTCTCTTCAAAATATATGCATAATTATAGGCGACATGAATGCAGATCTTGTGTGTAAAATTCCATCCAGAAGAGACCTTGCTCTGAGGAAATGAATAGAACAGAGAAACATAGTTGCTATGTCGGTGATAAAACATCACGAACATTACATCATGTATAGATCAAAAGACATGTCACGAACGTCCACACTTGATTATATACTAATACCTGAAATAATCAGAGGTTGTACAGGAAAACACATAGTAAACGACAAAAATGATTTCTCAATATCGGGTCACCTACCTGTTACAGCGGCACTTGCAAAAGATATGTTGAAGGAAAATATAAAGAAACGTCTATTTCCAAGAATGAAATGATATTTGGCGAATCCATTAGAAATCAGCCTGTATGAATCTAACGTTACTGCATTCTTGAATTTTACCTATGAGTACAAAAAGGTAGAACATATAGAGAAGTATAATGAATTGATAACCAAGAGTGTAATAACTGCATCAGACAGATATATTCCAAAGTCCGAATTCAGATCGCACAAGAAACCATATTGGAAGAAACGTGGCCTTGAAAAATCACATCAGGATATGAGAAAAGCGCGCGGAGAATGGATCAAAGCAGGAAAAGCTAGAAGCACAGACTGTAACATCAAACGAAAATACAAGGAGGCAAAAAGAGAGTTCAGAGAGAAACAGAGGCTAGAGAAAAAGGTATATAAAGAGTGCATATTTGAAGATAAAGGAAAGAGTGCAGAAATGGGAATAGACGAATTATATGCAGTCATACGGGAAAATAGGAAAGATAAATCAAATTATGGTAGTATTGTATTTCGAGGAGTAGAATGAAATAATTTGGATGAATGTGTCAATCTATAGAAACTATATTTTTTATGAATTAAGCGGCACAACAGATAAGGAACATAATGACTGTTTCAAGATGAAGAATATGTACGAAGAAAGCAAACTAGAGACTGATAACATAAAGTGTACTCCTATTACAGAGGAAGAGGTGTTGCAAAATATCAAGTCTCTAAAATTACAAAATCACCGTGCATTGATTGCGTATCGAATGAGCATTTAAAGTAAGGTGGAAAATATTTAATCAAACATTAAATTGCCCTTTTTAACTACATGATCCAGTCTGAGTATTTGCCTAATGTATATAGATGTGGAATGATTTATATCGATATACAAACAAAATGGTAAAGATGAAAAGGATCCTGTGAATTATCGTAGCATAACATTGACATCTTGTCTGGGAAAATTGTTTAAAAGAAATATTGATGACCAGAATTCAAACGTATTTAGACAAAATAAACTTTCCACATCCTTATCAATTTGGATTTCGTAAGGAGGCTGGAGCTATCACTGCTGCATTCACTCTTCAATACTATTTGATAAACTATACTAATCATAACTCTAATGTATACGCTGTTTGTCTGGATAATGAAAAGGCATTCGATAGACTGTGGCATTGTGGACTACTAGAAAAAATTAAAAAGTTAGGAATTAATGCAAAAATATAGAGAATAATCGCCCATTCCTACACACAGTCAAGTGCTTGTGTAGCGTGTAGCAGATGTATATCTAACACATTTACGTTACGGAGAGGCGTTGGTCAAGGGCGTGTAATGTCCGCTGTTCTTTTCTCGTGTACAAAAATGACCTATTGAATGACCTAGTAATGACTAATTGCGTGACAACAATGAATCAGATAAACATACCTGGCATGCTTTTGGCAGACGACACTACTCTACTAAGCTCCACGCTGAATAGATTGCAGATACTCGTGAATACAGCTTATCAGTATGCACAGAAGTGGAAATTGAAATATAACCCTTACAAGAGTAATTGGATGATATTCAGTAGAAAAATGAAGTGTACTCATCAAATGGAATTACTTTTGGGTTACAGGATATTCCTAGAGCAAAGCAAAATGAAATCTGCAGTAGTTACTTTTTCACAATCAATGAAAATTGATGATCGTATAGACTATTCCTACGATAAAGCTAAAGGAGTAACAAACACACTATACTCAATTGGATTAAATGCAAATGGAATTATTCCTGTAGTATCTGTGACAGTCTGGGAAAGAGTTATATTGCAGTCTGCTTTGTATGGCTCAGAACTCTGGTTTAATATGTCATATCAGGTCATTGAATCATTGGAGAAAATACAACGCTATTTCGCCCGGAGAGCACAAGATTTTCCTCAAAGATGGCCTATTGGATCTACTACATGATGCTTGGTGATGATGTCAATGGAAGCTCGCATAGATCAACAAAAACTCTTATTTCTTGATCGCATCTGTAGAACATCAGCAAACTTAACTGCTAAAATGTTTTTTCCTCTGGACTGTTGGAAATTTGATTATTGACCCCCCCCCCCCCCACAAAGCTACAATTCTTTTATTATTGATATAAGTACTGCACTCAAAAAGTATGATTTAATAGACTATTTCAACGACTTCACTTTCAATGGAAAATTTCCAGACATAATAACATGGAAAATCTTCATTGGGACAGGAATACAGGTATTTGAGGAGAGAAAACATGAAATGTGTATTAGAAATCCATCAGAGGGATTCGGTAGATTTTAAAAATTAATCCAGGTTTAAAGATGCATCATCTATGGAACGTGGCGTGCACTGACTCAAGCAGAAAAATGGAATATGGGACATTAATTCGTATTGGAGGAATGCAAGCAAGACCTGGACTGTGTCCCCTATGTGGCAAAAGAAGTCATGACCGTATTTTGCACATTTCGATGAATTGTCCCTTAACCTTAGACGACAGAAACCACGTGATGGAAAGTCTATTTTCCTATATGCCTCCAGTGTTTTACCATGATATCTGTGATCAAATCGATGATGATATGCTGATTATGCTACTTGGTGGTTTAAATTACATCTCAGAACATTTGGAGCTTGAGGCATGGATTAATGTGATCAGACTATCTACGGAGTATTTCATTAAGATAAAGGATATTATATATTCGATTCAACCGATAACTTACACAGAATAAAAGGGAAGAAATACTTGTACTGGACTGCAAAGCGATTAGGATACTAACTATATTTGTTGTGTAGTTATATTTCCAAATGTTGAAACATATATTTTTTTCTTTGTAGTTATATTTTTTAAAAGCAAAAGCATATTGTAATCTATCTAATTTAGTACTGATATTAATTTATTTATTAGTTTGCTATTACAAGCAATTAAAAGGACTTAATAAGTAACGAATCCACTATTTTGTGATTCTATTTATTATATTGCATTTCTATACTTTGTCTTAAAATCTTCAGAAAAAGGAGGAATAAAAGAATATCAATCAGTCAATCTATATCTCCACATTTTCCTAGGAATGTCACATGGAATCATTCTCAAACTAAGCCTTTACGGAAACATTCATTGCATCGTTCATTTACACAGTTATTACTTGCAGATTACGCATAATTGTACAATGGACAGTTGAAGCACATTTTTTTTTTTTTTTTTTGTTTCAGTGTCACGTTGTTACACTCTTTGTTCTTGTATATTACACATACACATTACATAGTACTTTTTGAATTGAAAACACTATTTTCCAATAGTATAATGTCACAACGCAATTACAGCACCTTTTATGCATTAACGCAGTTTTGCAAGTATATCATCCTATATGTGACATGTTAATTGAACAGATATTAATGTGGAAGCGTTGAGTTTGAGATATAACGGTTCACCTATTACAGCTTAGAAGACACTTACGGTTTCACAATGTGGTTTGGTATAGTTGATATTACTTATATTCATGTACCTCGGGCTGTCTTATGCGCTATACGTACTGACCTTAAAACAAAATCCAAGAATATATATACATTTAGATTCAATCTGTCAGGCAATTGTATAAATCCCTCTATTTATTAAATACATGTACTTGGGTTTCGTTTTTTATGTATATTGTACAATATTTCGAAATAGTGAGTTCGGTTCATCCCTGCCGCACGTGCGAAGTGATCTCCGTGGGAAAAAACGATTTACATCCAGCGCACAGACGATGCACTGCTGCATCGTCTGTATCTTAACATTACGGAACGTCTTGTCAGTAAGCAGCGTACTTAGGGACTTGCACATCTTCAGCTGTAGAGGTATGTAAATTATTTATTAATTTCTTATGCATATTGTAAGTTATTGCTATTGTACTACCACGTTTATTTTTGTATATTTTCTATGTAGCTTCGGCTTGCGTGATATAATGCAAATATTTGTTATTCGTGCTTGTGACTTAGTAAGAGCTTTATATTAGCAATGTAAAGTTGCATTTTATTAAGAAACGTTTAGTACCATAAGATTCTTATCGGACAGGGATAGGTTCACTTCTGAACCTGTGTATTGCTTGGGAATGTTGTGCCGATAATGTAATTTGTTGTTGTTGTTGTTGTTGTGGGGCTTAACGCCATTTGCAGCACACGTTAGGCTACACATGGCGGCCAGTATTAATGGTGGAGGAAGAAACCGGAAAATCCCCGGAAAGAACCACCAACCCACGAGAAGCTACTGGCAAGCTTTCTCACATATCCACATTCGCCGAATCCTAGACTCGAACCCACGCAGACAGAGGTGAGATGGCAGTAATCCGTAACGGAGAGCGCTTTAGACCACTCGGCCACTTGGGGCCCCTAATGTAATTTGTATAGCTTACTGTATATAACGCCATTACATATTATCGTATATGCCCATGTCATGCATAGTACGCGGTGTTGGATGTATTTTCAGCTGATCGTAGTCGACGTGGTACCAGCTGTAGAGTTAACCATAGAAGTTGACCATAGCAGCTGTAAAATTGAACCATAGCAGCAGTATGGCTGAGTGAACAGTGTTTCTGGTCGAGTAGGAGATGATCGGGCGATGCTGAACGAATTGGTGGGCCCTAATTGCTTGATTGACCAAGGAATCGAATGGTGGTCGGTGACTACCTATAATGCTGATTGCTTGATTGACCAGTGTGACTGGTAGCCAAGTGTGCTAGTGATGGAGTGTTTTATGTTATTCCATGCATGTAATCTTTTAGCCGTGGGCTAATTTTGGGGTTTGTTATACCCAGTGTTTTGGGATTGCAAAGATATTTTGTATGATATCTATCCCTTTGTTTTCATCATTTTACTGTCTGAGTCATCATCATCATTGGCGGCTCAGTCTCAGGAGACAATGCGAGTAGCATCTTTGGAGTGTCGTCTGCCTCTGGGGTTTTAGAATTGTCTGCTGTGGCTGTGCAGGCCGATGCGTGAGTGACAGTCCCTGTTGCAGTTGGTACAGACGTACTGGGAAGTCTGAGTTGCTGAGGTTGCTGCCGCACTCTTCTTACACTAACGCTTCTCTGCTACCAGCTGGCCTCTCCTCACATCAGCGACTGTAAAGCCCTTGCTGACCGTCAGTCTCCAAGTTCCTCGGTCCTTGATCTGCACTTCCTAGTTGTTGGGTGAAATGTCGCATGCCTTCATGTCCCTCTTGCACATATCCTTGAAACGGGGTGAGGGGCGGCCGACTCTTCTGGTGCCAGTGGCCATCTGTCCATATAGGATGTCCTCTGACAGCCTCCCATCCTCCTTGCGTCGGACGTGTCCCAGCCATCGAAGGCGGCGTTTGCTCAGCAAGGAGTACATGCTACAAATACGTGCACGCTGCAGGATCTTGCTGTGTGGCGCGCGGTCCTGCCAGCTAATTTTCAGGATGCATTTAAGGCACCGTATATGGAAGGAGTTGAGCGGTCACTATTGCCTCATGTAGGTGCTCCTGGTCTCACTTCCATATAGGAGCGTGCTGAGAACGCAGGCCTGGTCGACTTGGGTCTTGGTGTGCTCTGTCAGCGCGTTGTTTTCCCACACCCTCTTCATTAGTCGGGCCATAATGGTGCTTGCCTTTCCAAGCCTTCTATGAAGCTCAACATCGAGCGAGAGAGTGTTGCTGATGGTTGAGCCCAGGTAAGTGAAGTTGTTGACTACTTCCAGGGTGACACAGCCGATTTTGATGGAGGGGGCAATGGTGGTGTCTTGCGCGCTGACATTTGTCTTTTTCAGGCTGATGGTGAGCCCAAACTGCTTGCAGGCATCAGCGAAACGATCTCCCAGTGTCTGTAAGGCATTGTCGGTGTGGGTCACAAGAGCCGAGTCGTCAGTAAAGAGCATCTTCCTGGTAAGCACCGAAATCACTGTGTTCTTCGAGGCCAGTCCAGGTTGAACAGCCTCCCGTCGGACGTGGTGTGCAGATATACGCCATCAGTGCACGAGTCGAATGCGTACGACAGGAGCAGGGAGAAGAAGATCCCGAAAAGGGGCGGCGCCAGCACGCAGCCCTGCTTCACGCCGCTGTTGTGATGGGGAAGGAGTCTGTGGAGGATCCATCATACAGGACTGTTCCCTTTATATCGGTATGGAAGGAGATTATCATGCTGAGGAGTTTTGGGGGGCAGCCGATCTTCCTGAGAAGTTCAAATAGGTCCTTCCTGTTGACCAGGCCGAAGGCCTTGGTGAGGTCGATGAGCATCATGTAGAGTGGCTGACCTTGCTGTCGGCTCTTCTCTTGGTGTTGTCGGAGGAAGAAGATCATGTCTGTTGTCGACCTGCCTGCTCTGAAGCCGCACTGGGATTCCGAGTACACACTATCTGCCAGCAATTTCAGCCTGTTGCGGAGGGTGCGGGCGTATACTTTGCCAACGATGCTCAGGAGCGAGATCCATCTGTAATTGTTACAGTCACTGCGGTCACCCTTGGTTTTGGAGAGGGTCACAATGGTGGTGTCGCGCATGTCTTGGGGGACTGCTCCTTCCTCCTAGCAGAGGCAGAGTAGCTCATGCAGTGGCTGAAGCAATGTTGGTTTCCCAAGCTTGATGGCTTCAGGCGGGATGCTGTCGCTACCTGGTGCTTTGTCGTTTGGGACATGGTCGATGGCTTTGCTGAGCTTCTCTAAGGTGGGCACTTTTTCAAGCTCCTCCATAGTCGGCAGTTCATGTATGCTGATAAGTGCCACATCCGTGACTGACGTTTCACGGGAGTACAGCTATGAGTAGTGCTCCATCCATCTGGCCATCTGTTGTTTACGGTCTGTGATCTTCTCACCCGTCATAGATTTCAGGGGGTCGACCCATTTCACTGTAGGGCCTCGGGCCTTCTTGATGGCACTGCACATGCCTTGGATGTTTCCAGATTCGGCAGTGCGCTGGATTCCTTCACACAGTTCCTGTCAGTACTCGTTCGCGCACTGTAGTGGTGCGTTGCGTGGTGTTTAGGGCACTCCTGAGGGCTGCAAGCGTCTAGTCATTGGGGCATTTTTTGTAACCTATGAAGGCGTCTCGTTTGTCCTTAATTACTGGTTCCATCCTTGAAAGGTGAGCATTGAACCAGCCCTGGCTGGGCCGTTCCTTCTTGCCTAACGTGGACATGACCTTGCCGTAGATGGCACCCTTCATCTTGTTCCACTTGGCTGTGGCATCGTACTCTGGCAGGTCCTGGAGAGCCTGGTCCAGGGCTGACTCATACTTCTCCACCTTGGAGGGGATCGACGTCTGCGCAGCGTTGATGCGAGGGCAACCTTTTGGTTTGGTGCGGTGTAGCGTGTGTGACTGTAGTTGCACCCTGCTGATCACGAGGGTGTGTTCGGAGTCGTAGTCTGCACTGTGGTAGCTTCTGGTGGAGAGGATGCTGTTCAGGGCAGAGCGCCTGGTGATGACCAAGTCGAGCTGGTGCCAGCGATAAGACCTGGGGTGTTTCCATAACACTTTGTGTTGTGTATTACACTTGAAGAATGTGTTTGTAACGCGCAGGGCATGGTAGGAGCACAGCTCCAGTCGTCTCTGACCGTTTTCGTTGGTCTTTCCAGTGTCATGATGTCCGAGGCAGGTAGGCTATGACTCTTGGTCTGCACCTACTCTAGCATTAAAGTCGCCGAGGAGGATTAGTGGCTCGTCTTTAGGGCATCCTTTGATCTGTTCGTCTTGCTGCCCATAGAACTGATCCTTTGTGTCTTCTAAAGACATGAGGGTGGGGGCGTAGACACTGAGGATGTTGACAGGACCTGCAGCAGTGGCAAGGCGGATGGACAAGAGATGCTCAGTGCCCCCTGAGGGAGGCTCAACCAAGGCCAGGAGGGTTTTCTCATTGCGAAGCCAACTCCGTGCTGGCGGGGCTCCTCAGGTTCTAGACCCTTCCAGAAGAAGGTGTAGTTTTCCTCTCTGAGGGAGCCTCTCGAGGCGCACCTGGTTTCCAGGAGGGCACCTATGCTAACATATAGCCTGGTGAGTTCTCTGTTGATGATGGCCGTCTTCCTGGTGTCGTCCACCTCTCTGAGGTCGTCAGAGATGCCTGTGCGCATGGTGCGCACGTTCCAGCTTGCGTGCCAAGGAACGCTAGACAGTCTTGTGGCGTGACGACCCTGGGTCCACGGACTCCCCGAGCATTCAGCATCCATGTCCCAGCCATTGGATGATGGCTCCGCTGCCTTGTGCATATCTTCGGGACATGGAAAGGCTACGAGTGTAAACCGAGACGAAAACTTAGGAGTGGAGCCCCTAAGGCGGCTGGGTGTCAACTACGACCTCCTTCCGACAGCTCCTGCAGCCGAACTGTGCCAAATGTCATGCTCAGCATTCTTTTGGATCCCACCAGCAAGGACGAGAGGGAGACCCAGACGTCTGGGCAGCCTAGGATCTCCATATTACACGCCCAGACTTGCGCCCTGTAGAGTCCACTCCAGCCTCGCCCTTGAGTGAGGAAACAACACGGGAGCTGGCAGTCTACGAGTTATAAGTCCCACCCTATTGGCGTAGGGAAGGGGTGTCACGGGTCATCTTCGACGGTGGGAGGGATCATCGCGTACCACTGGCCGACTACCACACGCCTTAAGCAGGGCAGCCCCCGGTCAGTAAGGTGTTGGCCCGTCAACGTCTGCCTCCTCCAGTTGGTGCCTGGGGCTCAGTGTGTTGCTCAGCATGACAAGCAGAGGGAAACACAGCACCAGACAAAAGAAGCAAGAAACCAACAAAGTAGACTCCAGCTCTTCGATTCTTTACTATTTTAGTACAGTACTTCATCTATCACTATTTGAGTGACTACATTTTTACCGTATGAGTAAAGTACATCACTTTGTATCATTTTGAGTAAAACGCATAATTTTTTTCGTTATTTGAAATCACTGTGAATCGTTCACCTTTGTCTTTGTACTTTGTAAGGTCATTTATTTGTATTCACATTTATGTTGCATTATTAGGTTCGTGCGGATTATGTTAATTTGTTCAATATTTGGATCTTATACACGCACGTATTAATCGTAATTTTTATTTCATTCAAGCCATTCATCAATAAACATTGTATTTGTATCACCATCAAAAGTGTTCTGTTGTGAATCCGAAACCCAACCCGGTTATCTTATCGCAAATAATTTCAGAAGTGGGATCTGGGATTTAACGGAACATCAAAATTATTGTTTCATTATTCTTGTATAATCTTTTGTGTGTTTCAGACGTTCTTGACAAGATGGTGAGGTCAAGTAGCCTTTTAACATTGCTTTATTTTGTGTACACATTTCATGTCTTTCTTGCCCTCTGAGAAGGAAAATGCGGTTGTTTGTTGAAATTATAGTAATTACACCTTTTGGCATAATACTGCGCTTTAGGTTGGTTGTATCAGAGTCTTGAAATGTCATCAATGAAAGAACTTGTGGAACTGGGGGAACAGTTTGGCTACGAGTGGGAGTCTTTGAGAAAGTTTGTCCGTGAAGAACAGGTTAGGGAAAGGGATCAGAGGTTAAAACAGAGAAAAATAGAAAGGGAGAAACTGGAGATAGAAACGGAAGCCACGGAAAGA
The DNA here is from genome assembly GCA_016617855.1 of Megalonaias nervosa. NCBI lineage: Eukaryota > Metazoa > Mollusca > Bivalvia > Unionida > Unionidae > Megalonaias > Megalonaias nervosa. The sequence goes on from JAECUM010025455.1 coordinate 10,477, forward strand.
AAAATGGCTTTAAGAGTCAAAATATAGAATTAGAAAAGCAGGCCGACAAGGAGAAGTTCGATTTAGAGAAGGAGAAGATACAGTTAGAAAAACAGGCCGAAAAGGAAAGGATAGAATGGGAAAGGGAAGCAGAGAGGGAAAAGATAGAAAAGCAAGCAGAAAAGGAAAAGGTACAACTACTAACAGAAGTAGAGGATAGTAAAGTAGGAAGGGAAAAACAAGTGAGGTTAGAAGGTTTGGAGATAGAAGATAAAAATAGGGAGAGGGAGTATCAAAGAAATTCTGAGCTATTGCAAAACAAAAGGGAGGGGGAACATGATGCTAAACTGAGAGGTTCAAACTTTCCCGCATTTGAAGAAGAGAAAGATACCATGGATAGTTTTCTAAATCGGTTCGAAAGGTGCGCCACTGTACAAAAATGGAAGAAAGACGATTGGTGGCTTCATCTTAGCGCGATGCTTAAGGGTAAAGCTTTAGACGTGTATTCTCGTTTACCCGAGACCGATTCGCTAAATTACCTCGAGTTGAAAGAAGCACTACTGAAGCAATGCGACATAACCGACCAAAGGTTTCTCATTAAGTTTAATTATAGCAAGCCCAAGAGAGGCGAGATACGCACCCAGTTAGTCAGTAGGACGTGCAATTACTCTCAGCGATGGGTGGAATGTGGTAAAGTCGTTAAGACATTTGAGGGTCTTATCGATTTCTTGCTTCAGGACCAGCTATTGACAACTTGTGGCAAGGAGTTATATTTATTCTTGAGGGAAAGGTCCTTCACGAATATATATGACATGGCCACACAGGCGGATTTATTCGCTGAAGCTCGGGGACGTTCACAGAATGTCATCTCGCGAGACAGCAAAGGTGGGAATCAGGCAAAAGACCAAAAACTCAAGGAACCTGAAAATCCTGGTAGGGATAAACAGGGAAGGCATAAGGACAAGCAATGTTTCACTTGCAAGCAGTGGGGTCATATCTTCCCCAATTGTCCTAAGCGTAAGGGATCAGTCCAGAGAGTCAAGGTGGCCATTGAAGGCAGACGGTCGGTAGATGGAAAACTCGATGTTTCCCAACAGGCTAACCGGGAAGCAGTGTTCGAGCCAGTGGTGCATGCAAGGATCGGTCGAGACACTATCCAATCGATCGGCAAGTGTATTTTCCCCGAGGCAAGGGTACCGACGGCGAATGGCACTGTTAACGGAAAAGAAGTGACCGTTTTACGAGACACAGCGTGCACTAGTGTAGTCGTGAAATGGAGCCTCGTTCGCTACGACCAATTGTTTGGGTTTAAATCGCCTTGTATGCTAATGGACCAAACAATTGACCACGTTCCTTCCGCAAGGATATTTAGGGGTCTTGAACGTAGTATGTATAGCGGTGATAGAGGATATGTCGCGTGACGAATCGGAATTCGTCTCCAGTACCGAATTACCATTGAATACCCCATTGACGTAGGGAAAGAAGGTATAGACCGGATCAATGTATGCCCGGATTTATCCGAGGGTCAGCGTATGCAGATCTTGGTGGTTTTGTCCCAGTACCCAGACGTATTTACGGACAAACCAGGCCGTACTGGATTGACTCAACACGAGATGAAGTTGAATACCTCAGAGCCAAGATTAAAGGATATACATTACCCTTTAATGCGTGGGAGACAATCAACGAATAAGTCTGGAAAATGTTAACCCAGGAAGTGATCGAACCTTAAAACTCCCCGTACACGTTCCCCGTTGTTATAGTCAGAAAGAAAGACGGGACAAACCGTTTTTGCATTGACTATCGGCAACTGAACAAAATCACCGTGTTCGATGCAAAGCCAATGCCAGACACACAAAGCTTATTTTCAAAGTTGGCAGGTAATAAATACATTTCCAAGTTAGACCTTACCAAGGGATATTGGCAGGTACCAATCGCTGATAATGCCCGAGAGTTAACGGCATTTGTGACTCGCAAAGCTCTTTATCAATTTAAGGTCATGCATTTCGGTTTGGTCGACGCAGGTGCGTTGTGCGTTCGTCTCATGCCCAAACTGTTAAACGGTATGGAAAACGTCGACAGTTTTGTAGATATCTTTGTTTATACATATGCCTGGGAGGAACATGTTAAGGTATTAATGGATCTGTTCGATAGACTTCACACTGCTAATCTTACAGCTAGGCCCACCAAATGTAGTATAGTATATTTTAACCTAGAATGTTTGAGCCATCTTGTAAGTGGACTAGGTCAGTTGAAACTTCACCTAGAGAAAATAGGGGCAATCAGAGATGCACCTAGACCAGAAACCAAGAAAAAAATAAGATCTTTCCTAGGTTTGATTGGGTTTTACAGGAAATTTATTCCCAATTTTGCCACGATGTGCGGCTGCATAGCCTGTATATAAATGTCTTACTAGCCCATTAGCAGATTTGACTAGGAAAGGGCAACCGAATAAAGTTCTCTGGTGTGTGTGCCAGGAAAAGCATTTAACGCTTTATAACAGAAACTGATAAGTGCACCAATCTTAAAGTTGCCAGAATTGAAAAAAAACTTTTGTGTTGAGAACTGAAGCGTCCGATACGGGACTTGGGGCTGTTTTGCTACAGAAGCAAGAGGGGTTGAGATTACCCATCGCTTATGCAAGTAGGAATTGCTCTCTAGGGATCATAACTACTCCGTGATTGAGAAGGAGTGCCTAGCCTTAGTATGGAGGATAGGAAAATTACATACATATTATTTCGGGAGGGAGTTTACCTTATGAACGGACCATCAGCCGCTCTTATACTTGAACAAAGCAAAGGTCGCCAACGCAAGATTGATGCGTTGGCCGTTGTCTTTGCAACCGTATAGTTTCCGAATCGAAGCGATTCAAAGGTCGGAAAATATGCGTGCTGATTGTTAAGTAGGGTGTAATTAGCAGATCATTTTTGTTCAGTATTCAAAATTGAATGTTTTAATAATTATTTATATTCACATTCCGAGATTTTTCTAAAAGTGTTGCCACTTTTTTAAGGGGGGATGTATTGTCACGGAATTGTATAAATCCCTCTATTTATTAAACACTTGTTTTTTGTGTACAACGATACCCGAGGGTGATTTATGTATATTGTACAATATTTCGAAATAGTGAGTTCGGTTCATCCCTGCCGCACGTGCGAAGTTCTCTCGATGGGAAAAACCGATTTACATCTAGCGGACAGACAATGTGCGGCTGTATCGTCTGTATTTAAATGTCTCACCGTAAGACGATATCTTCACATTACGGAACGTCTTGTCAGTAAGCAGTGTACTTAAGGACCTGCACATCTTCAGCTGTAGAGGTATGTAAGTTATTTATTAATTTCTTATGCATATTATTTATTGTGTATATTGTAAGTAATAGCTATTGTACTGTCACGTTTATGTTTATATATTTTCTATGTAGCTTCGGCTTGCGTGATATAATGCAAATATTTTGTAATAGTGTTTGTGACTTAGAAAGAGCTTTATATTAGCAATATAAAGTTGCATTTATTAAGAAACGTTTAGCACCATAGATTCTTATTGGACACGGATAGGTGCACTTCTGAACCTGTGTATTGCTAGGTAATGTTGTGCCGATAATGTAATTTGTATAGCTTACCGTATGTAAAGCAATTACGTGTTATCGTATATGCCCGTGTCATGCATAATACACGATGGTGGATGTATGTTCAGCTGATCGTAGTCAACGTGGTGCAAGCTGTAGAGCTAACATTAGAAGTTGACCATATCAGCTGTAAAATTGAACCATAGCAGCCGTATAGCTGAGTGAACAGTGTTGCTGGTCGAGTAGGGTGTGATCGGGCGATGCTGAACGAATTGGTGGGCACTGATTGCTTGATTGACCAAGGAATCGAATGGTGGTCGGTGACTACCTATAATGCTGATTGCTTGACTGACCAGTGTGACTGGTAGCCAAATGTGCTAATGACGGAGTATTCTGTGTTACTCCATGCATATAATCTTTTAACCGTGGGCTAATTTTTGGGGTTTGTTATACCCAGTGTTTTGGGAGTGTGAAGATATTTTGTATGACATTTATCCCTTTGTTTTCACCTTATTTTTTACTATTTGAGTGAATACAGTTTTACTATATAAGTAAAGTACATCATTTTTACCACTTTGAGTAAAACGCATTATTCTTTTCGTTATTTGAAATCAATGTGAATCGTTCACCTTTGTCCTTGTACTGTGTAAGGTAAGTTATTTCACATTTATGTTGCATTATTAGGTTCGTGCGGATTATGTTAATTTGTCCAATATTTGGATCTTATACACGCACGTATTAATCATAGTTCTTTTTTCATTCAAGCCATTCACCAATAAACACTGTATTTGTATCACCATCAAAAGTTTTTACTTGTTGCCACAACAGATGACATGCACACAGCTCTAGCCATCCGCGAATTATCTCACGAATGTGCTTGGATGCATAGGTGTGTATACATATTTAATCCCAGAGCATTACTCTCGTAATGAATTTCTGTCTGATGCGGTCGTAGTGAACTCTTGTGTTATAGTCTAAGGTAGGAGCTAAAGTATTTTTGCATACCTATCCCGACCGCGCATTTCTTTTACGAACTGGTGGGTTGAGGTGAGGATTAGATACCTTCGGCAAGGCTTATTTTTAAGATCTTATCAGTTACAACTTTGAAAATTTGTTTTAAGGAGCTTTACCGTCACTTTCGGAAATTGTAAATATGTGGTTTGCTTGGTGAACCACAAAGTCAGAAGGACATGACCTGTTATTGGTGTTTATCATATCTCCACATAGAGCTATGGAGATCTGATTTGAATCAGATTGAAGACTCTAAAGGCTTTGTTTCAATCTCTAAAGTTAATATGGCTATAAACGTTACTACATCTTCGAGCTCGAATATACCTCACCCATCGTTTACAAATCACAGATATTTACGCGATAGTCATCTATTAGTTTTTATTCAGTATGAACGTGGTCCATTTCATTTGACCTCTACTACATTGTTTGGCACAAACTATGGACGGATTTTGTTTTAAAGATTTAGAGTTGCTTTTTATAGTTGTTGTTATTTTATATGATGAAATTATTTAAATAATAGAAAAGTAGTGCTAATTTTTAAATAATGTGTTATACACTATAGACTAATGTTGTTTTTTAAATTTGTATGATTGGCTTTATATAAATTCGTATAATGACTTTACATTGATTATGGATCCAGAGGAAAGTGATATTATCTTTCAGTTGGTGAGGGTTAATAAAGTATTAGATCAGCATGTGCAAAGAGCTTCATCGTCATCAAAAATTAATAGCTGTGTCATCTCACTTAAACTTGAAAATAAGCATTTATTCGAAAACAATATGGGAACGCAATCAATATAATATCTTAAATACGCAAAACTGTAAACACAATTCTAAAAAGAAGAAAAGAAAGAAACAAATAATATTGCCAGCAGATATCATTTAAAAATGAATGTTTAAATAATGTTCGCAATATGATAGACGTCTGACGACGTGTTTAAGGAATACAATAGAAGGAAAGAAAGGGTGTCTAAGTACTGAAAAGGGAGGTTTATAGGGACAGTGTTTGTACTATATGACTGGTTCGTTAGATTGTCAACTATTAGATAATGATGGAATCATTTATAGTGAAGGATATACATTTTTGTAAAAACTACATTGTAGAAAATTTGTGGAAAATGTATCGATATGTCTAATCTGACCTTCGTAATTCGTAATAGTTTATGCACAACCGAACGAAAGTCATTTGCTAGGAACATTCGTTTCAAGGGCAATAATCGAGGAAACAAGACCATTTTCAAATTTTATGTTAAACATTTAACTATATGACTATTTCTGATTGACTCATTGACAAATACTAAAATTAAGCATGAAGTGAACGAAATTAATGTTTTCTACACTTGTCCAATACTTGAATTAATAATCAAAATCTATTTTAAATGTTCTGACGTATGATGAGAGAGAGAGAGAGAGAGAGAGAGAGAGAGAGAGAGAGAGACACAGAGAGACAGAGACACACAGAGAGACACAGAGAGAGAGAGACACACAGAGAGACACAGAGAGAGAGAGACACACAGAGAGACACAGAGAGAGAGAGACACACAGAGAGACACAGAGAGAGAGAGACACACAGAGAGAGAGAGAGAGAGAGAGACACACAGAGAGACACAGAGAGAGAGAGACACACAGAGAGACACAGAGAGAGAGAGACACACAGAGAGACACAGAGAGAGAGAGACACACAGAGAGACACAGAGAGAGAGAGAGACACACAGAGAGACACAGAGAGAGAGAGACACACAGAGAGACACAGAGAGAGAGAGAGAGAGAGAGAGAGAGACACAGAGAGAGAGAGAGAGAGAGAGAGACACAGAGAGAGAGAGAGAGAGAGAGAGACACAGAGAGAGAGAGAGAGAGAGAGACACAGAGAGAGATTAGTAAATACTTATCCGTCTTGTTACATGCATACATCCATCCATCCAAGCACTTATTTTGCCTAAGTGATAGCAACATGCAACACAGCAGCGTCATCGCTCTATTCGAGTCGGAATGGAGCATTTGTTCCATAACTTTGGTAGTGATATCATTAATCAGCACAGCAGGTATAGGGTAACTTCATAATTCTTTGCTATGGGTCGGACATCTTAATTTGAAATCATTCATCATGCTTCAAGTTTGTGGCTACTACAGTATTAGAGCAATGTAGGAAAAATAAAAGAAAATACGAACATTGAACTGAAAAGCGCTGGTTGGCCTTACTTGGTTAGTGAAGAAAAAAAAAAGCCACAAAGCTCTCAATGACGAAACAACTTCTCTCGCGACATTGTTTTTGAACATGGTTTCAAGATCAATTCATTACTTAGAAATGCATATGACCTTTGTCAGGACAATGAAGATGAATTCAAAGGCAGGACAGCAAATGCATGGAAGTATTGGCACTACCAAAAGGGTCAATTACAGACCTTGACATGGTAAAAATAAATGAAATTATGTCATTCGTAGAAATCTAGTAGCTATAAACACAACATAAATCAAACGGAAATGCTACCAATTTAAATTGGACGAGTAAAAATATCGGCTATTCAGTGAATTATAGAAGCAAAAATCATGACCAAGGTATAAATCTAGCGTCATTGCTCAAGATATCAATGCGTTTGCTCGAGACAAAACTCAGGCTGTAGTAAGTGACCGACTAATATGTTTTCTATTAAATATCTATCATACATACATACATATTGTAGATCTCATATTTTTTTAACTCCCGATACGCGATATACCTGAAAATTATATACTCAATTCACACTCACTGCTAATATATATGAACCATACTTAGCTATTTACCAGTTTTGGGATTTATGTTTAGTCTTCTCATACTATCACACCATTCACCGATATGTATTGCAGCTGTGGCATGTATGTTAAGGGTCCCGCATTACTACTTGAAGGTAGACCACGTGCATAGGTCCTACAGAACTGAGCAGCAGTTACCACGGTGCATTGTCGTTCAATATCCTATACACATTAGTATTGCCTGCGAAGCAAAACATATATTGCCATTTTGAACAATCAAACTAAACGTCTTCTTAAGGTGAGAACAGTTTATGGAGTTTATGCATTTTCTTGATAATGAATGTATATATCTTATTCCCAAATTAACACAAAATGTCACCGCTTAAATTCTACAACGGATGTATTGTAAATATTGTAATAGATAATTGAAATTTAAACTTTTACATTCGTGAAAATATATGTCACATTGATTTTTTTATATTGCGTTACAGGACTCATTTCCTATCCCATCAAAAATTATAATTGAACAATACAATATATACGAATTTATATTTTAGCTTTTAAAGTTCGACTCTGTTTTCATCAGACAGAGTATAAGTATTAGAAAACAGCAAGACATGCAGACTCACCTCCCGTACTCCTAGATATTCAAAGATAAAAATTTAACCACACACTTATAATTTATCTGCCTTACTACTTTTAACGACATGCTTCAAAAACCAAATCACCTCTTTGTTGATAACAGTAATGTCATATAGCGCGCGGTCTTGTTTGAATCTTTTTATACCCTTCCTTGTTCACGAAACGGTACGACTCAGATGGTATATATATGATGTAAATACAACCATACTACTCCAGAGTTGTGGTAAATACATTGTAGTACCTTGCTGGTACACCTGCTTGACTGTGACACACAGGATGACTACTTCCAAACACGCACACATATTTATACACACACATACACAGACACACAATCCGATATATATATATATATATATATATATATATATATATATATATATATATATATATATATATATATATATATATGTATGTATGTATACTATGGTGACCTTCATGGTAATTCAGGAATACACCGACATTTTATATAAGGTATCTACACAAGGCACGATTACATGAATTCATATTTTCTCTCCTTGTTCTCAGATGAGTGTTCATTTCCTGGTATTGATCAGTGTGTGTTATTGATTGGCCACCGCAGAAGATACTGTTTTAGGATGAAACTCAGGAAAACAACGTGTGTGTGTGTGCGTGTGTGTGTGTGTGTGTGTGTGATTATGTTTCAGTATTATGGTTGCGTGTCTTATTATCGTGTGGAACCTCCTGACAAAATCCTCTAAGATATAGGGATACAAATTCGCCATATTAAATTACTGTTTGGAATGGTTTGTACAAACCCTCAATGTCAAATAATTTCCTTCAATTTTATTCATTCTGAAATATTTGTGGTTTAAATTCATACCACACAGGGTAATTCTTATTACAACAATCTGCATACAATGCACACAGTCTACGAATTATTAACAAAGATGCATCAAATGAAATTAATGTTTTTGTCTTTGCAGACAGCATGAGAATTATATATTTTTAAAAGGAAATGGTGTTGGCTGACTAACTAAATCGTAGTACCGTGTACAACAGCACCTGAATATATAGACAATATTATCAACGGAAATAAACTGGCATTATATCACTGTATAGCTCATCCCACCATTATTTGCCGATTGTACAACGGTGTTTCATATATACCTACATGTTACAAACCCTTGCGGGTTTTAATATGCTGAAACATACCCTTTCAAACGGAAGTTTTACAACAGTTCTATTTTAATCAACACTATATATCCACACATTAAGATTTTATCAAACTTGTTTTACTGTACATAATGAAACATTTATTTCCTAATGAAATTCATCCATTACTTTCAAGTAGCAAAAGTTCGTACTGTATATATTTTCAGTCTGGAAAGATACAACATTTCCAAATAACTTCCTATCCGCGAAATTTGTGAATAATAAAGTACACACGATACATATCAGTACCATGGTAACTCCAACCTAAATATCACTTAATAACACCAGAAAAGTAAAGCTATCCAAACACTCAAAATATCTACAAAGTTTCTTATTTCTTGCATTATTGTTATAAACGGTTTTCTTATTCCTCACTCAGATAAAAGTGCCGACTATGACAAAAATTTTAAAACAGAAGTTAAAGAACGGAGCTGCCTTTATTTTTAATCTGAATCCGGTAGAGACTCATCTTAATGTAATGTATGGTCGCTAAAGTTGAATGGTAGTGATAACAATGTAGGTCGAGCAAATCACGAAAGTGCAAACAATGCATGGGCTTCGTTCCGAACAGCGACAGCAGGATAACTTATTGTGGGGACGTATAGCCAAAATTAGAATATGTCATGGAGCAAATTGTAGCCACGGCAGGCAAGTAAATTATTTAAATTTAGTTAATGTTCACACAATCCTTAATTACTACATACGCATTGTTACTTACCGTCTGATTGGATCTTGCACTGTGCCTACCGATCTCTCTTCAGAGATCTTTATATGCTCACATACATACATACATACATACATACATACATACATACATACACACATACATGCATAGAGGTAAACTTATTGGCCGTGTTACAAAACATAGAAAAACAGGTGTGTATGGTCAATATGTTGCCTCGGCATGATTTTCTTGCTTTGATTCAGTGGTGTCGAGTAACAATTTAGCAAAATCGCTAAATAACTATACATTCCCATTATAAGGGCACGCATGTTGGTAGGTAACTTAGTATAAATTTCATTGCATGGTTTCTCATCCATGTAGGAACATTTCCTTTCTCTGGTCAAAATACGTTTCCATGTACAGCTACAAACAAGAACCGGAAAAGAAAAGGACAGAAGAATGAATTTAGATGAGATTTTTGTTATGTGGTTCAAGCATTTAGGAATGTAGATTCAAACGGTGAATATGGACATTTGTGCTAGTTATTTTCGCTTCATTGTATTATAATTGACAGGGAATTTAACACTGGGTTTATAATATATAAGGTCAAGTGTCTACTGATAAAATCAAATTTAAAGATGTGAGTATAATTTTGGCGAATCGTAATTTGCATTTCCACGATATTTTCAAGTAATCATCGGATGTACCCTTATAATATTATAAATGATTTTGTCTTATTGCGTCCCTTTTCTTACGAGAATTTTTTGCAAGCATATATACGTACATATATAAATATAGCAAGATGTTTGAAAACAGAACAATCACGGGATGGATGGAAATGTCCGGTTTTCAGAGGTGTCACTGTTTATCGTTAGCCATCTACTTATTGGTTGGAGCCCATTTCCATCTAGAATCATCATAATTCATTGCATTGTACTGAATGAAAATATACAAGTATTATCCATGAGTGCTCATTTCTCTGGTTATCAGACAAAAGTGAATCTTTAGTATTAGTATTACATAAATTTGGGCGAACGACAGAGTAGCTATAAAAGAAACACCAATAAAGGAATTCGTAACAATGTTTCAGCCAATGCTAAAAGAAATATAATTTCAGATAAATAAACGTGATCATTTGGATAATGTATTATTTAGCAAAATTTGTATTGTTAGGAAAGCATAAATACTCGTTAACTGTCCATTGAGAAACTAGATGAAATAACTCACTGCTAATTTTAAACTCTGAATATCTTAACTAATAATAGTTTCATATAGATAAGATTCATTAATCACAAAAAATATATCAAATAAAGCGTGAAATGAGAACAATAAAATCATACAAAATGTAAATCCTGACTGGGACCTAGATGTTCCTTTCATGCATATTATACAATATATGTGTGCCCGCAGGCGCTTTAGAGTAAAATAAAAGTTGTATTCATGAGCCGCAAAAAAACGACGGTAATAAATAATTAATAGTAATTAATAAAAGAACTCATTACCAGTTGTTACTCAGGTGGCCTCCATTTCATAATAAGGACCACAGTGTTACAAAATAACAAGTTTGTACATGCGTGGTCTCGGTTTTATCTAATAGTCCTTTGAAACAAGAGATCTCAGCATCTTGTTCATGTGAGACATCTAGTGATTGTCGTTTATCGCCTTGATTAGAATTAAGAGAATAAGCAGCCAAAAGTGTATCACAGGCATCAAAACTAAGAACGAAAATCAATTCATTAAAATACTGACCCTTGATGGTGTCAGCTAGAGGCACGTTGTCCTAATCAATATCAATCTCAAGAGCCTTACTTGCCATAGCTCTAGTAAATGCACAAGCTGGATACAAACCAGGGATTTCAACTTCAATACGATCAACCCTTTGATACATACAAGCCTTGTCAGATATAAGTGGATTAAGCACTACGTTATCTCCAGCTAGGTCACTGTGTAATGAAACATGAACACCATCAATGCGGAAAGAAATAACCGTTCCTGCGATCTCTGGTCCTGAAACTATGTCTGATGAAAAATTAGCACAATAGAGAGGAACGTTAGGAAATCAACAATTTAATAGGAACACATTTACTAAAAGAAGACTTCTTAGAAAAAGGCATAGTACTTGAAAATAAAGATTGTGAGAAACTCATGTGTGTCTTAATATCCTAATAGGAATAGACTGGGCATAATCAACAACAAGTGATACTGAACCGTTGAAAACGGCAGTTTCGTAATTCTCTATAATAAAATCTGACTGGGGTTTGGTTGACCCAACAAAGGTATTTCTATTAACACATATCTTCATTCTGTCGCCTAAACTTCAGCCTATAGGAATCATAAATAACGTGCACTTTCTTTTTACAATAAGTGCACATGGGAAGAAATAAGGATTTCTGATCAATCTAATCCAAAATTTGATTCGGAACAAATTGTAACAGTTTTTTTTGTTGTTTGTTTTTTTTTTTTTTTAATAAAAACCTGCCAAAAGGAATATTTATTTACAAATGGAATCCTGTGAGTCGAAGAATTATCATGAGCATTACTAGCTGCCTGCAAAACACATTCAACCTGTACTCATCAATGTAGATTGTAAAACACTGTTGACACAATGTTTGAACTCTTCAATCAGTATGAGTTGTATTTGCATTATTTTTGTTTTCTTTTTGCATGTGTATGCATCTTTCAATCTCGCCATTTCTTTTCGGACAGTATCTAGTTCAAATCTAAAGAGTATAATTCCTCCTGAGTAGGATATGCAATGTCATGGTGGAAGCTTGTTTGTCTCACTACAAATTTCCTAAATATGTGAATTTAAATTACCATAGACTTTGACAATTACAATCAAAATGAAATATCACTTTCAAACACGATTGTAATCCATCTGGAATATTAAAATCTCAGAAATATTAATCTCTGAACTATTAAAGTCACAAAACATTCAAATATCAAAGGATAATTACTACTGTATTAAAACTTATTTTGAACTATCAGCTATTATTGAGGTATAGTCTGGGGAAAATAAAGACTTTTATTTCACGTCTCCTTTCACGCAGACTGTAATATTTAATGTCTGCCTGTGTTGTACCAGCATTAGATAGGGGTTCGAATGACAGCATTAATAAATAAGGGGATAGTGTAATATACACCAAGCTCCAAATAAAGCAATTCCAAGAACAAAACATAATTATTTAATACACAATATTTCCGAGAAAAGCAGCATTATTGAATACACAACATTTAGTATAACTATTACAAGATGAATTCAGTTGAGGACATTATGTTCCTGGCTGAGATATTCTTTAAATACTTTTCTACATGCAAAATAAATATATCTGTAATCAAACCGTCCACGGAGAACAATCAGAACAGTATTATTCTGATTCCTGGCAACGTTATATCATATATGCTGCAAACCAATTTGTTCCCAATAAGACAAGTCATTCAAATCTTTTTTTTTTTTTTCGTTCTCGTTTTGTGATGAAAGCTATTACATCAAAATTCTGTAAATTGCGCAGTATGCAATTTTGGAAAACTAAGTTAAAAGCATCTGTAAATAATTCTTCCAGCCGAGCCTAAATATTATGTAAAACTCACGTGTAAAGCCACGTGCAGCCTGAACGTGTGCTGTTATGCATATTTATTTTAACGCTGTAGTGATTTCTTCTAGTGATAATGGACATTCACATGATACATTTTCATCACCCGTGAGTTTAATATATATATATATATATATATATATATATATATATATATATATATATATATATATATATATATATATTCTAAGTAAATTTAATTAAATAACGATTTTCCTACTATGAACGTAGACTGTTGATAATAATCTTCTACTCAAAGTGCAGTTTGTTCCTACTAGGTTATGATTTGATTGTAGAAGATTGTCGACATATTCTGTTGTATCTGTTATACGTACATATTCACTTAAAATGTTCCACTCTGTAAGTACCGTGGTTCAATATAAATGTTCATAAGTTCGTAAATTAAAATAAACAAATTACCATTTTCGAATCGTGTTCAGTACCCGACTTAGTAAGAATGTTCATGGTGATTTTGGTAACCCTGAACGCTTCAACGCAAATATAGCATCGGTTTAATGTTCTAGTTTATTTGCGACCACGCTTGTTTTCAGAATCAAATATTATGTTATTTGAAGAAATTAACTCGACCTTAGATTTGAGGAAACTTGCCAATTTCGTTTTACTTTCCATCTGTCTATGATGTTTGTTAGGTTAAATTATTCCTTTTTTTCTCCATCATCATCATCATCTTTTCCTTATTCTTCGAAGTTCGTTTCAAATCACAATACCAAAATAGACACAAATACATAATTCCAACATCTACTGAAAATCACTCGTTCCAGATTATGAGATAAATCATTCTCAAGTGAAAAATAATTTAACCAATTGGGTTGTCAAGTCTAACATCTTTCTCATTCTACATTATGTACTCATAATGTAGCCCATAGCAATATTGCACTAGTTTTTCATTCTTAAAGTCGTATATTATATACTGTCACCTTGAGCGCTAATATTATTGCACTATGTCTGCATTCATATGGTTGTATAGTGCTATTGTCATCGTGACTGCCGGAATTGGTCCACTACATCTGTATATTTCTACTTCTCGACATATTTTCAGTTCTGTTCAATAAGGCTCCCTGATGTTTATCAGCTCAAGATGAGAAGATATATATATATATATATATATATATATATATATATATATATATATATATATATATATACTTTGCTTTGGATGCTATATCCGCCTTATTGCTTTCTCCATTGACAACTTTGCTTGAGCTGCGAAAATCAAACGGTACCATGTTGTTAATAAGCTATTATAACTGGTTATGCTTTGCATCAGGGAGTATTATTTTCAGAGCAATAAATTGATGTTAGAATCTATCCGTAATGTGATCAAATGGAAATGTTAAATATAATAGAATTAAAATTTACCATAAAGAATGTGCAATTTGAACCGAAATGTGTTTGGGTTGTTGTTGCTATTATTGTACCTTCTACTATCACATTATCGTGTGACATTACTTTGCAATCTGGACTCGATTATTGAATGGGTATCTTTTGACATATATCTTGTGAATCATTCTGCGTTTTAACCTATTTGCTAAGGACAATATGTGCTATGCAATATTTGACGGGCTTATCTATACCTCAACTACATGAGATGTGTGAAGCGGATTATATACAGTCAAGCGTTGTACTTGTTTAGTTTAAGGATCTATCGAACATATCGTTTGTGTGTTGGCCTTGCATAATAAAATATAAGCCCGTATACATATCCTAGGGTGCTTAAGTTCTAATTCTACCGGAAATACGTACCTGCATACCGGTGTCAATGAGTTTACCTCGCTCACATACATGCAACACAGGAAACATGATATCGCTCTTAAAATGTGTCAATAGCTATTACAGGATTTAATAGCGACAAGCAAGTTCGCTTGAGTACACTTAGCATTACAGCAATTTGAAAAGACGTATAGGTAAACACAATATAAATTTGATCACCCACCCTGAAATGAGATCTTCTTGTAAATATAAAAGTGTAATACAAATTAAATTCCTTAGTGAATGATTTGAAATCAAACGAACTTTCAGAACATCAAGAAGTTTTGTTCGTGGCGAAAACAACTGTTAAGGATACCTCGTTCATGTGCAGATAAAGGTATTTACTTTGCCAAGTAGCTAAGACAAATTACATCCGTCTCGTTGAACTCTTTATCAAAACAAGCGTCAGACCTGTTGAACCAGGCTAAAGGGCTCAGATAATAGAGCGGATTCATGAAACATGCCATTATAATATTGATTGTTACGATTTTAAAAATAAAACTAACAATACCGCATGATTAACGCGATAGAGTCATTTTGAACATATTCCACTGAATCTCTTAAGGAATTATATTTCATGTTATCGTTCTAATACTAATGTTGCAATATTAAGTTTTCATTTAGTCATCCATAGTAATCTATTGGTAAAGAATGATAATATGTATTCTCAAACTGCATTTCTGCACATTAGTCATTGTTGCTTTCTTTAGGTGATCTTAACCATCGTTTAAACGTACGTGTGCTCGACATGTAAAAAGCAAAAACGGCATGTCTCGATTTTCACGGTTAGTATCACATTTAAATTTGTTAAGATATAGCAAGGACGGAACGTTTTAGTATTAAATATGAAGAAACTTGTGGCGATGGGGATGATACAATGACCGTGTATGCATTCTTGTACTTTAGTAAATATAAACGTTCAAATTTGTTTCCAATATTGCTTTCTCATATACGATGACTTGATACACTGAAGGAAAATAACATGAAATAATAAGTTCCTCATAAGGATTAAGAAACAGTTGACAGTGATTTCTGAGAACATGTAATTAATTTCATCATCAATAGTCAGGTAGTACATCCCCTTTTCGCTAAGTGTTATTACTACTCAAAATTCATTGCACTGCACTCCTGCATAGAGTTAGAATCAAAATTAAATTAGCAGACAAAACAATATACAAACAATTGCTTTCTAATGTAACACTAGTGTTCATACTCCATGAACATGAATGAAATGATCACTTGCATTTTCTATGTTTAACTCAACGATATTATGTTTTGATAACGACTTGATACCAACATTTGTTGAGGTACATTGCACTGTTTTAGTGTAATTGGAATCGTAACTATGTTGGTGTGGAAATTGGACGATTCACTAGCGGAAAATGACCAACTGAAAAACTACGTCCAACATAACATGCATTTTAGAGGTAGCCTTAGAAAGTAGATCATTGACTATTAAAAATGTCTACAAAATGTTTCGTAATGAAGACGATGCTTATTAGTAACAGGTATAAACTCATTAAGAATAATAGTTACGAATTATCGTTTTCGGGTGTGTTTTCGCAAGAGATACATTCTTTCCTATTTTTCGGTTCGAGTCTCGGATTTGGCCAATGTCGGTATGTAAGAAAGCTTGCTAGAAACTTCTCGTGGGTCGGTGGTTCTTTCCGAGATTTCTTGGATTCTTCCTCCACCATTTATAATGGCCGCCATGTCTAGCCTATCTTGTGCTGAAAAATGGCGTTAAACCCTACAAAAACTACAACTACAACTTTCCTATTTTTCTAATTTGTGAAGTGCTGGAACAAACAGTTTTGCTTTTTACAATACCGTACAAGAATACAAGACTGTATAAATCAAAAGTAAAATAACATCTAGATTAGATACACCATATATATATATATATATATATTGGTGCAGAGGATGAGACGACTGGATTAGAACAGTTTCCAGTGAATTGCAGATAAGACGTCCAGGTGAATAATCGTGACCAATTTGTTTAAAAGGACAGGTATAGCCATATAATTATGCAAATTACCTGTTAGACACGACATCCATGTTGAATTATTACGTATGTTAAGGCCTCTAAATCAAAAGCAAGTTTTGCACATAGATCATACACAATTTAGCTCAAAACAGATATAATTATCAGCTGACGGATCCAATATAATCTTTGGAAATACTTTTATTTAGTATTACAATCTCTGTAAATTCATGTACTTTTTTTATCGTCAAGCCTGCCTTTCAATTAATGTACAGAGATACATTCCAGTGCACGTGATAATTCCACACACCCTGAGTCAAGTTCGAACCGCATGATGATCATGGCAAAGAATGTGGCAAATAGACCATATGCACTTTCTGAAAGATACTAGACAACAATTACATGATATAAATCTTAGTAAGGGTTCCAATCCACTATTTGTCTGCTTAATTTTAACATTCATGTTTGAAATAATAAACTGTGGTCAGGAGGGAGATTCACTGAATCATTAAACAAGAAATATAAATGCAGAGAAATTTAATATTTTTAATCCTTTTTTATATTTGTTTTCTGTTGAAGTGGGTGTGAAGGGTGTCACCGGTAACAAATATGGGAAAGTGGTATTTTGCTAAGACTAGTGATTACTTTGTGATCTGTTTCATCTGCATAGATATGAATTCACCTATGTTTCCTAAAAGTATGTTTCTACTTAATATTTCCGACAAATACTTCCTATCATGACGTTCCCTAAATACTGTAGCTAGCGTATTTATTTTTGTAAATGCCACGTGTAAATTTAGGATGTCAGCTAAATAAAAGAGATTAAGTAAGTATTAGGCCGTTGTTTAAATGTAATAATGCTGAATTTGGTTATGACACGTTTTACTGTCCGCAGCATCTGAACGATGCCATTGCAGTTTAATAATTAAATTATGATAGGTGTATGGTTGCAGCTTTCAGTAATGGATAAGAAACTGAGAAAGTATTAACCATTTATAATTTTCCCTATCAGTTACTGAAAACTTTGTATATCCGGAATATGCTATTCACACGTAACTGAAATGAAGGTATAAATCATTTTCTCGAGGAACGTTTTTTTTTTTAATAAGGGAATATTGTAATCATTCCACGTGAAAGTTGGGATTTGCTTAAAACGCTTAACATGGGGAACATTGATAAAATCGGGGAGATGAAATGTAAAAACAACAACCCACTCCCATTAGAGGGTCAGTTGCTTTAACATCATGATTTACAGTATTGCGACTTCTTTTAATCCATGTGCATCTTTAATTATCTTTTACACATGCTGTGCGGACAAGATTCAGGTAGCAATTATTACTTCCGGTTTAGTACCTACAAGTACAGTCCCAGTCTGTTTTAAACCATTGTTTCTTCTCTCATTCTGGGGGTGATACAAAAGCTATTTTTTTGGCATTCTATAAAATATAAACATAACTGTGGTTGCCGGTATGTTTTTGGCAAGAGTGCACAATGTGAAATTAGTCACTGAAGCGAAATTTATGACTCCTGCGCCTATGCATTGCTTACAGTCCAGCCTCTCAAAAAATGCCGGATAACCCATGACAAGAACTTCACTCTGAATGCATCCCTGAAGGTTAGTGGAAAGTTCAGTACAGACGAACAAATGTAGAGATCGTCCATGAAAATGTCTTACTATAAGGCTATGGTGTAACGTTTTCAGCTATTATTGTTTAATAGTAACAGATGTGGTTATACTTGTGATTTTTGTGCTAAAAATAACGTACGGACGTGAACACGTCCATTTGTGAATCTTAGGCAGGATGCAAAATCTTTCAATATGAGCTTATATTGACTTGTCAGGTGAAGTAAATAATGCTCTTACGTTTTGTTTTAATGTAGCTATAAAACAATACGGAATTTTTTTTTACTTGACTGCTTTCGTTTTTAAAAATTTTCATATTAGGTGGAATCAGCTCTGTGCATAAAAATACCTATCCCGTGCACACTTAATAATTTCTTTTTTTTTAGGAAATAACAGTATTTCAGTTCATATGTTCCATCTCAATCTTCTTTAAATATAAAACTAGTCGGATTTGTAAATGGCTAATTTACAATATACAATTGTTTAAAATAATCCGCTCATTTAATGAAATAACATTAAATGTGTATTGAATAATCTTTGATACCAATGAAAAGGTTTTATGCATTTTTTTAATGAAACTATGTGGATATCAGGCACACTCGCGTGGGAAAGATTAGCGGTGCTCCGATGTCAGTCAGAAAAAAATAAAAACAGTATTTTTTTTTTTTACCCACATAGCAGCAAACTTGACCCGGTTTGTAAATATATAGAAGGTCAACGTATTAATTATGTGTGCTAAACTAGCAATACGATGATAAGCAAGCGTTGTAAAAATTAGAAACATTACTCATGTGTGATAAACTTAGAAAGAAAAGACAAAGTACTAATATTGATAGTAAAAACACAGACTGATTATTATTGCAGATGAATAAGTATCGCTACTCGACCTTTGTTCTGTGTTTTATGAAACTGCCTGCATAATGTAATAATGGTTGTTTTACCATGATTGTATTACTGATATTAACATTTACATTTTACCATAGCTCGTATATTTGCAATAATCGGTTTAATATATCGAAAAGTGTGTTTAATGATAGCATTTAGTATCATGATAGGAAACTATTGTTCAAGTTAAGTTATCAGTGTAAATTCCTGCTTACACTAGATTCACGCAGCATATATGGAGAGGCAAAGGAAGACAACTGAATATATTCTTTGGAATGTCATTTCTTTATCATCCATTCCAGGACAAAATGTAGACGTAACGCCCAAACTGGAAGTTATATTCTGAATGATTAGGGCCGACTTTAACTGAAACACGAAGTCCACCCGTGCCCAGACACATTAATATTTACCTTCGGTCAATAAATGCATACTTAGAAAGGCATGTAACGAACCAACTTGTGTATAAAAGCAACATACCAGACATCTGGACAGCTTGATCGTCATAGGGTATTGATCAAAACTGAAGCCATGCAAAGTTAAATATAACAGTGTCTGTGTGGTTTAATCACAAATAAAATAGCATGATATCATTGAACTGCACGACACAGTGTTATTTATAAATGGCAGTTAATGTATGTCTTTACGCAACACTTGTAGTTTCCATTTTTTAGGTCGGACCACAGCACATACAAACTGAAATTTTATTTCAAAAATCACTTGCTATTGAAAGTTATGTATATTCACAATAAGATTTTACATCATGTTACCTTGTTTATGTATTTCAATAGATCTCCTTATGAACTGTATTTCCCATATTATGTATACATAACAGAAAATATAACTTCTAAACCAGGCGAAACCGAAAAGTTTTTGATTTTTTTTTTGTCCACATAAATGGGTATCTTTAACGCTTCAAATGCATCTGACTAACGGTTGTGTTCAGGAACCCCCTCTAATCAATTTTTCACGTTTGAAAGGGCATATAATATAATTCACAGTGGTATGTTGTGGTGCCTTATAATGGATGTAACGATATGCTTAAATATCTTCTACAATGATACGTTTTAGCAATGCGTTAATGGATTCGAATGATAGGTTATAGCATTTCCAGTAGGTAAGCAGTGATTTGTTATCAGCCCCTTCAATAACATAGCCAACAGTGTTTTCGAGAATTTTCCATAATATTTCATTATCCGACTCCCCAATGATGTGTTTTAACAAGTAGATTCAAAATAAAGCTCATATAAAAATGCAACAGTTTTGATATAATACATCCCAGGTATAGCTAATATTATAATTTAATTTTCTTCTTTTTCATATGAGGTAAATCCAGTATTACATAAAATGTTCAAGATACATTTGCAAATGTTGCAGGGGGATGCATCGATAGCTCAGTCATTAGAGAGTCTGTCTTGTAATGCAAGGGTTACTGGTTTGACACCTGTCCAGGCCAACCCAGCTCTGAGGCCGATGTTTTAAACGTTAACGTTATAGCGATCAAAAGCACAAGGACATCGACCCTCCCGAGGTTATTTATATTACCTTTACTAAGGGAAGCAACTCGTAAATGAGAATTCGACACGTAAGAAAGATATCTCCCTTGGTTATTCAGCTCACTGTATTGTGCCATTATTTATTTATTTATTTATTTATTTATTTATTTATTTATTTTCGTAAAATAAAATACAGGTGATTTATTTTCGATAAGCATTTCTGGCACAACTAAAAAGCCTGTACCCAAGGTACAACTTAACTATTTCTATCTTTCTATTTCCGTTCAAGATTTTAAAGTTTTTTATCTATCAAACTACCGCCTATCGGTACCCAACTGTTCAGTTTAGGGAGGACTGTGGTGAGGCTTTTTGTTTTTATTCTTTTTTTAATGCGAACGTATCCCTATAAGAGATGGTAAACTAAGAGACTGATTCCGCTTGAGCTGTCAAAATGTATATTACCAAGAAACAAAGAAGGCCAAAATGGAAAGTATTACGCTCATAGGCATAATACACAAATACCAACATCTCAAGCGAAAATCGCTATTTTATGCAGAAATATCCAACTAGCGAATTCACACAATTACTGCCACATTCACTGGAAATTTGTAATGGTTTGAAGAACGAAGAGTTTTTGTCCGGTAGAATGTGTCGGCTGCTATTGGGAAAACTATCCTTGGTTCCTTATATATAAGCTTTCTTGCCTGTCTACCACAAACCCGCCGTTGTGCAAGTTCTGCAGCGAGTGGTTTGTGTGTGTGTGTGTGTGTGTGTGTGTGTGTGTGTGTGTGTGTGTGTGTGTTCTAAATTCAGATTCTAGATTCATGTTTCTAGATAAACGACCTAATGAAACTCTTCAAGTTTCAGTGGTATTCACGGCATTCACTGCTACGTGTTAACAATGACCAATATTGATTAATAACGTCAAGGCAAGCAACGGGGAGTGTAAACAGGTCAATATTAGGGAGGTCCCATTTGTGAAATCAACGCTTCTACCAATAATGACTTATAAGGTCCAGAAAGATAAACCGATGCTTCTAACTTGTCAGCTAGCCGACACTTTATCCCCCATGACCTTGTGTGTCACATTTCCATGGATCATCGTTCATGACCTGAGACATCGATGTTGGTCCTCACACTCCCTGCAGGTGGTGGGGGTAAAATAAGTAATGGTGTCAGGTGACGTAATTAAATCTCTGATATTTCAATAATATTGTGTGATTATGCGCTAACTATGGAATCTCGTACAGCTAAATTAGCTTGACAACGGTATAGGCCATTAAAAAATATCTTCCCGTCCGTGATTCTGTCAAACTGCAACTTCAACAACGTCAGGAAGCTAGAGTGAATTTGCAGAAGATGCAGCAGAATTATTTAAACCAGTCACAGAGACTAATAAAGGTCTTCTTCCATCGCTGGAACACACCGCTAAGTCAACAGGAAAACTCGCGGAAAGAACTAAAGAAACCAAGAACTATTTTTCGAGAGATAGCTGATACTCAACCACAATTATTAGAAGGCATTGATGAAGCTCGCTATGAAATCGGCACTGTGAAGGATCTAGTTACACCAGAACCAGTGTCAGAGCCAAAACCAAAACCTGTTAAAAGAACCACCTATCAAATTTATCGGAAAGGATGTTAAGAGAGAGACCCATGGGGATTGCTGCAACAATATATTCCGCTCGTAATACTTTGTTAAATCCCAAAACCCTTGTGATATCCTAGAAACAAAAAGGGTTCCTTTTGTTTTTCGACAGTAGCATGGTATAAGTAAAATCCGTTAAAGGTATCTGCCTGAATCTGAGGCTTTTTCATGACAAGTAAATGAAGCTGAAAAAGCGTCATTACCTGGAGATATGATATCCCCCAAAGAGTCACAATTTGTACCGCCCCGTATTGAGGAGGGAAAAGTAACCAGAAGTGGTCTTGCCACTCGCGATGTGCAAGCGCACCGTAGTCATAAAAAGCAAGCCACGTCACCGACATTAGTGTCGGTTGATAAGCTTTGTCCCGATAATGTCCTTGCCGACGACGATAGACTAGACAGGATTGGTGGAAAAACGAACCGGCAATACTTCCCCATCAATGAAGCAGATGAAATTTGTCAACGATTGGTTACAGGCTGTGTCAAGGATATTGACGTTTATAGGGCACTTGGCAATGAAATCGTCGACACTTACTACAGTGATTGACCAATTAGATCGGCGATACCAAAATAATACGATAATACGCAATGCTCAACGTGGGCCTGTCATACGTCTGGGTGATGAATTCACGGTTGCAACAAATAGAGTTATCTATGGAGATGGACTTGGCGATGCTGTTTAAGGTCTATTCAGAACGGTAGCCCCAAAACCAATCCGATTGCAGAGCAACTAGGAATGGAAGCCGTCAATGTTGTTCGTGACAAGACTATTGGCACCGATGGTGATGCTGCTAGTAAAGCATTCTCAGCTATCAAACAGCGACAATCTCGATTAATAGGCCGATCGCTATAGGTCCGATCGTAGCCAATAAAGTTGCACAGCATCGTAGTGATGCCAGAACGTGTCATGAAAATAATAAATCAAGCTGCAAATGAACGATTGAAACAATTAGCCGGTGTTAACACTGGCGTGCAATTGACGAAACAAGAATCTGCCGAGAGAGAACAAATTATAACATCAAGTCTGATAGCAGGAAGTTGTCTTGATCACCAGTGAATCGTCGATGTCTTCCTCAAAGTTGAATCGAGGTGCATCATTATCAGTATTATTCTTATAATGAAAGTGTACCTGACGCACGTAGAAGAATCGAGCTGCAGTTTCAGGCTACAAGCAGATATTTCTTGCCGCTGAGGCATTCATTGAGATCGACGGTCATCTTTAAAATGAAGGTAATACAGCGTATGGAATTGGAGATCGAGTTGGTTTCGTTAATAACGGTGCTATGAAGTTGTTTACCAGTGCCGCGTATAGTATCGACGGAAAGTATTGAACTATGTCTTGAAATGTTTGATGTTGCTACGACGACACTAGGTCTCGCAAGATATTCTGATGATTATTCACGGCCCTGTGGTCCATCAGTGATGTTCACTAAGGATACCACTGATCATTCTGAGAATCTTAACATGACAATGAACGCCGCTAGAACTAAAGTTGTATCCATGAATGAAAATTTAACCATCAGCACGTCGACTGATGTTGAGCGGTGATGAATCATTTTCATGTGCAATTCCACTATCACCTATCTATGGATTGTGCCGTAAGGTGAGAAACGTTATCTCGGTGCTAAGCATACATTTGTCTTTGTCCGAAAAGCCGCCGACAAGGTTGCAGTCTGGTGAGATAATGCTGCAGCTGCAGGTAAAGTAATACTAACAAAACTTTTGTTGTGCATGCGAACAATGACGCCATCGCCGACTGAAGAACAACGGCTGCTGTCTTTTATGGATAGCGGTGGTAAATCAACGCTCTCATGGTTGTCGATGACCACAGACAGTATACAAAGTAATGCTGCTGGGTTATTTATATGGCAGATAGCATCACAGCAAGGAATTTCAGCACCACGACATATATTCATAGCGCTTCGGGAGAACACCCGAGTAGACTCACAGTAATGAAATCCAATGTTGTTGGACACGCTTTCTGGTTAATGAAGTTTCTCTGAGAATAAACAAACATGAAGACCCATCTGAAGAAGTGTTACTGACTTTTCATAACAACCACGTTGCACATGCGTATCATCATGGGGCGCGATCAAATTGTTGATTCATAATTTGCAGATATCGCAGCGGGATTTGACAACATTGTCTTCGATCTACTATTTCTCACTGGAAGACTTGGATTTGTTCAGGCAATCAGTCATTGACATTCATTTTCGAACTCGTGCAGCACTACAGCCTGCTGGTGGTTATAAGCAATCACTGTTAGAATATCAGACAAAACAATGCAGATAGAAGGTGTCGTGGAAGAATGAAGGTCGTCCATGCGCCTGTAGAAAATATGTAAACGGATCACTCGTGATCTAAAGCACAGCAAATGGATCATTCATAATAGTATTATTTCATATCAACATGTCAATGTTACTCTGACACCTGGGCAGATTAAAAAGCGACAATCATCATCAGAATGAAATTATGGGAAAAAATATTACTGACATCAACACATGTCGCTAGCGACCCCAGAGGGCCAAATAAATTATCACTGACAGAACGTTTGCTCAGACACTTCAATGGGGCCAAGAAATCAGACTTGATCTTTCTACTGCTGTCATTAATGGTATAGCAAAGACTGGTGGTATATTTCCACTTGTTGCAGCTATATCAACATTGATTGCCATTGCAGATCCAGCTGTTGCAAAAGCAGCTGCGCTTGGTGCTGTTGCAACTACTGCCGGGATGGCATTGAAGAATGCAACAGGACATGGCCTCCAGGATTACTTGGGAAATACCTCAAAAAGGAAAGCGGGGTTGAGGTCTAAGACTGCCAGGAACACGGTACGGTCAAGGTCTGAGACTACCAGAAACCCAACGCCATCGTTAACGATGGCAGCGACGACGCTGAAACGTCGTACTAGCATGCGGCACGTCACCGCCATCAAATTTCGATTTACTTGATGCTGATCGTCGATGAACTATTAAAAACGTTAGAATAGTTTACGTGCATGATCAGTTACCTGAGAAACCAAATCACGTTGAAACGGGTATCAAAAATCTTTCTAGTTTAATTACTCACTGGGTTGCAGATGCTATTGATCCACGTAGAATTGTTTATTTTGTTTCATATGGATTATCACCACCAAAGGAAGTTTTAAAATACATCAGCGGATCTGACAGTAGAATGCGGATCGCTAGAGATCCAAGCACTCCATTAATCTGCTATTCAACATTACAAACACAGATAATAACAGACCCACCTATATGTGGTCCAGAAGCACTTGCTGTACTCGGTGCTAGGTCAAGGTCGCCAGAATCACCGCACAAATATACCAGTAAATGTTTAAAACAACTTTAAGTTTATAACGGTAGATATTTATGGAAGATCTTCTTTCACTGCTAGCACTAGGGGTAGGTTTAAGAAACCTGGTCCCGGTAACGATGATTTGTCAAAATATGCGACCAAGGATAAGCTTGCTGAACTTATGAACCTCGTTCGGGATCACAAAGACAAGCATTATTAGGTCGACTAATATTGTTCAAAGAGTGTAAGGTGCTACCGTCGATAATATCCCAATATTTATTGAATCCGGGAAAATCAGAGACTATCAGTAACGAGATTAATAACCATGTTGCTAAAACCGGTGATACACTAAACATGCGCGGTAATAAAGTCGTCTCTAGGCTAGAATCAACTTCGGACGGTGGCGCCACAACACAGAAATACGTCGATGATAGAGACACCGCAATCAGTGCTAAAGTAACCACGTTGTAATTTCTGTATGGTGCCCAAGTCGTAGCGTTTCAGGATTTCTGTAAAAATAACTTCCGGTGACTTAAAAACGCCATCGAAGATTTCTTTGGAGATCCAGTAGTTGCCGTTATTATATGCTCATTTTTGTTTTCCGTTATCTTTAAATTGTCAGAATCGTGCAATATCTTGCGATACTGAACTCGCGAGCAACATATTGCATTCACGCGCATAAATGAAGTACGTTCTATTGTAAAGAAACAATTTGTTTCTGAATGAACTAAGGCAGATGTTTCGTGGATTGCCACATAACAGCTGCTTTGGCACATTCCACGTTAACCTTTTTGATACAGTGATTCAGATTTAGGCTAGCTATAGACGCCAGACAGGGTCCTTGCAAATAACAAGAAAGTGACAAGACATAAACTTTAGTTATCTTTAGCTGGTAATAAAAATGGCAAAAAATACTCGTACAGTTTTACATCCTGAATTTCCTCAAAATATACTTTCTTAGTTCTGCAAATCCAAATTACATGAGCTATCATGGGTTCTCAAGCTCGGTTACATATTTTGAACTAGTACTGTAATGTCGACTATATTCCAAGTGCAAATACATCCTCCTTACTGCACTAAAACTGAAATAAATATAAATTCCACAGCGTCTTTTCGATAATTGCAACTGAATGACTTCATATTTTTTCCCACATTATGATCTGAATCATTCAATGACAGAAGAGAAACAAGCTTGCCGATGTCAACACACTTCTCCCTCGCTGCTTCAATACGATGTATTTCATGTAGAACTGGCACAGGTGCTGAATTCGATGTACATCATGTAGATACATCCAGTCCATAATCACGAAATTTCGTGGAATCGACAAAAATACCAAAATCTATTCATTCCAGATCAAATGGAAAAGTTGCTGCAATGCGCATTCATTCACAATATCATTCCAAATTTCAATTTTAAGTAGACCAAAACGCCATTTTCTTTCGAAATTTATGTCTAGCGCGCGACCAACTTCAAATTTTTCTGGGCGGAGTTACGTGCGCATTAATAATGTTGTTGTGTAATGGTTAATCTGCGCTTGTGTATTTAGTTTGGAATACGGCATACATTCAGTTACATTGTTTCTTGTAGTGTATTTTAATTTATATATTTTATCCCTGGGTAGAATAAGAAAATGAGCATATAATAAAACGGTTACTGCATTTGCATGGAAAATATGAACTCGTTTTGTCGGATGGATATACTCCACTCCCAAGGTCGTGCAGTACGCACATCCGAAAAACTCGTTCATATTATCCCATACAAATGCAGCAACCTATAAATAATAAACTCGCTGAAATTAACAATCAGAACACCCACATTGTTAACGATGCTACCAACAATAAAACGTCAAGAGCCGCGATCAACAAAACTCTTCCAGAGGTATCTAGCGGAATCCCCGAAGTCGCTATGCGTGTCATAAAGATCGAATCGGGTGCAATTCACACAATCCCAAACATCAACAGGATATACACAATAAATTCTGGATTAGCAACATGGTCACAACAAAATAACTCCATCTAACATACCGCTGAGGTCACCGGCGTGTACAGGCTCTCAGTGTTTAGGGCTGCAAAATGTAGGATATTTACAATGTATCCATGGAGTCATTCAACTTATAGGTTTTCGAGAACCTTGTCAGCCATTCTAAATAAAAATACCTAGGAAATATTTATATTGGATCCCGAAGACAAACAATTGAAAGCAAAGAGGTATTTTTGGTGTCTGGAATTAGTCGCCAAAACGCCTCAATTAATTACATAGCATTTAATGTTTTAACACTTCACATATTGAGCCCATCGTTACCGATGGTGAACCATCTCACACAATCCTACAGATATAACAACCTTGTATATGGCAGGAATCGCTGCAAAATGTCGACGCGCACATGGCAAACGAAAAACATACCATAGGCGCATCAATGTTATCGAGGGTGTTGTATAGGCTGTATCCACAATGGCATTATTTGGTATATTATCAGTGACGTACGTGAGAGCACCAGTAATAGGAATCGGTATTGCCGTTATCGCCGGAGTTGCTGTTATTCTTAATATTATAGCGACGAAACTATCAACATACGTGACGGAGAAATTACACGAATACACAGCGCTGCTGTCAGCTGCGATACATGCACCTGCTCGATTATCATCGATGATATCCGCGAGGTTAAATGACGGTATAGTATCAGATCAAGAATGTATGGAAATGGTTAATATTTATTATGACGCGTGCAGGGCGCAGAGTGTTAACACTCAGAGCGTAGAACGTTCCAGCCTGGTGACCAGCCCCAGTGATAAAACACCCTACCTTAAGGTTGAGTGTTAACCTTGTTGGTCTTTCAACACTTAGTTTTTCTCGTTTAGAATCAGTATAAAATAATAATGAAAGCACAGAACGCTGGTGTTCTGAAACAAGCATTATTAGAATTATTGTTGCTCACACAACACCACCAACAGCCACGATGATATCAGAGACGTCAACGAAGCAGGAGTTTGGCTTTAGCTTCCGCACTACCATCCCAACCAAGGAAATCGCACAGGTACAACTGCGAGTATATTACAGCTGGACAAATATCAAAATAAAGTAGTTTGGTGGATTATCCGCGAATAATTACTGGCATAAACAAAATCTGATGGAACACCAGTCCGGATTGTTATCGGTTTACAGACCGATAGTTATCAAATGGAGCAAATCAACGTTGAATTTCAGAGCAGAATTAAATCTAGCACAGGAAAAGAATTCGAGATAGCAATAACTGTACACGACCCAATACTAAGTGCTGCTATTGAAATATCAACGCCAGATTACGCAGTCGACATATATTAATCATCGATTAGGACTGTGCTTGGATGACGTGAAGTGATACCATCAACTCCACCTCCGCCGCCAGAGCCAAAAAGTATAAATACAAAACAAATGATTTAGAATATATTAATCCACCTAGTTACTTACTTGACTCATCCTGGAAATGTTATCAGTATATACAGAAGATGACCCTAAAAATTATTTGATCAATCAGTAACTTATTATAGTTCATATGATTCAGTAAATAAGAAGTTTCCTTTACTCATACCAAAGATAGTATTTTTGCTAGTAACAACTTTACCAGTGAAATAAATAGTGAATTTAATAACAGACTCAATAATTTACGCACGCTCTCTGAGCCAGATGATATTATCCTGAAAATAAAACACTTACATAATGACGTTAAGGCTATTAATTATACAGTAAGAACTCTGTTCCTACCTGAAAATCAAATTTTTACTGAACGTGATAATGAAGTGCCTGTCAAGGACTATTTTTCAAGCAATTTAGAATCACAGATGCAGATCAGACAGTTTTTCAGTTTCCAATGCTCGACAACGATACAATGCACAATAAAATTGAAAAATTCATTGATTAGCAGTTTCTCAAAATTGTTGAAGCTTGAAAAAAAAAAAAGTAAAAAGCGCCTCTCTGTCATCATCAATTTTCTGACACAATACTGGCGTAACGATACTGGTCGACAAATACCACCAGGTTTTGTCACATCGACGGTATCTGTGAATCTCGTATGTAAATCTTGAGAAATACAAACAGGCGCAACAGGGATATATTTGTTTACTCATTTACCCCTGAAGACCCTCTCCCCTGTTCGTTTGATTGTGTCAGTACATATAAATCATGTTTACTTCCGGTGTCATAATCCGCTGTTGTCATGGACACACTTCAGACTTACTGACCAGAACGGATTCCTGCTTGATTCGCGTGAAGAATCTTTAACGCTAAATCTGTATGTAAGATCCTAGGATCTCAAGGTCTTAAGACATTGATGTCTCCGGAGGCAGACCCAGAACGCAGAACACAGTTCGCCTGCGAACTCTCCCAACATTTCGACCTTAAGGTTGACCTTAAGATCGACCACACAGTGTTTCATACACAGATCACTAGCGAACAGCCAATAAAATGTAAGGAAAAAAAAGATACTTTAATTTATTTTTTTACTTGATTGCCCAGAATTCATAAATCTAGCATTGGACCGTTAACGGTTTGCAAAAAGCAAGTCAACAGTTAGCCAGTGTTAAAACCGGCATTAATTCTGATGGGTCCCTGCTGCTAGTACGGAGTTACCTCATGTTAGACATAAATGTCCTTAGCTGTTTTACACGCGCACCCGCAATCTGTTTTGCTTTATATTTTTGAGACAACCCTGATATAATGTTCTCTATCGTCTGTGCGAGTGGCACGAATTGCTGAATTTGTCTATCATCACCTACAATCGATAGCGATTGTGTCATTATGTGCTTGAGTAATTTGATAAACCTGCCGTCTGAAGAGAGTGTATATCTTCCTTCAGATTTTCGTTTTTTTATGATTTTCAGGATCAAGTTGATCAGTAAGTCTGACCTTAGGGTCAGAATTGCTAGCAATCCGGTCATGTAATTTTCCAATCGCAGAAATAATCACATTAACATTTTCGAGAGTCATTATATAATAAAGTATTTCTTTAATATAAGTGATTGATATGTTGTTTTAAGTACCAAAAATAGACAGTAAGAGCTGAGGATTTATGCCGCTCCATGGGGTCTCTTCATGGGGCACCCTTCAGTGAGTCTTATTCTTTTCTTGCCAGTTTTGTTCTGCCCTTCCATGGGGTCCCTTCTCGTTTTGAAAGTTTATTTTCCGTTCCATGAGGTCCCTTCTCTTTTCGCCAGTTGTATTTTGCCGTCCCATGGTGTCCCTTCATGAGGTACCCTTCAATGAGGCTTGTGTTTTATTCTTTGTATTATATTGATGGCTGACAGTTTCTTTCTGTCCTTTAATGGGGTACCCTCCATTCGGCTTTTTCCCTTTCTGTATATTTCAGGTTTCTACATATTTCTGGCTATTTTTATTTCTAGCTATTTTTGTGCTCATTACTCTTACTGTCAATTTTTACTATGAAGGAAGCGGGACTATTTTCATTTCATGGTCATGGGCTCCCAGATAGGAAAAGAAATTCTAGAAATTCAGAAGGCTGTCCAAAAGTAATTCGCCCTCTGCTCTACGGTTAGCCGGTATTTATACTGATCATTTATAATTTTAGCACGCTCCCACATATGGCGTATCCAATAGGGTGCAGACGTGCTGGAAGGTGTGCTAGAATTATCAGTGATCAGTACGTTTTTTCTGCTAACCTGAGAGCCAGGCGCTAACCCCCACTGTAATAGCTTTTTACAACCATCGACACATTTGTCAGCCATGGGGTTCGAATTCATGAAATTTCACATGCCGTTAAATTCCAGAAAAGTTAACCTTTATACCACCACAAATTATATAGATAATATGTTCGGAAGTTTTACATAAAGATAACAGAACACATTATATCAAATGTAATCGCGAAACCCTTCGACATGGGGCGGGTCTTTATTTTATATATATGATTCTATGTAATCTAACTACACCAAACTATTAGGTGAATCGGAAACTTCCGGCCGCTCTGTGTTATATGAAGTATTGATTATTAGGAGCGAATGATACACACAGCAGCATTATTTGGTGGAACGATCTGAGTTCAGAACATTAAATCATTTTTAAGACCTAAAGACATAGCCCCACAATTTCCAGGATTCAAGTACATTCTATGAAATCGGGTTCAAATTTCCCACTCAAAAACACCTGGAATTATCTTGTAAATGCAAAATAAAACTCGTAGGCGTGGCCTACCAGACACAAGCAGAGTTGCTTTTCATACTGTTAACTACCACGTTTCACAGGTTGATGATGATAGCTACAAAAATTAAAGTAACATGGTTTTGAACATGAGGTTGTTGATTCAATCAACTGCCATTGGCAACTATTATTTTCTCGTGAAGTCATTGTATATTGATCTAGGTTGATCTTTATTTAGAGGATATATTTTCTTTAATTATATATGGAGGAGTTTAAAAGATTAGCTACTATCAAGCCTTCTTACTCCATGTTCAATCTTGATAGATTAACCGATAAGAGTAAACGCTCCACAGTACCTAATTTGCAATTACGCAAACGTATCCGTGAAACCAAGAAGGAGTTTAGCGACGATGTAGTAGCGCATGTTTGTCAACATTCAAAATTAAGCAAGACGATATTTCAATTGATGCTATAGTGAAAGACTAGCGTACAGCAACGATCATTGATTATATAACGACCGAACAAAGATACCTTTTGAGAATAAAATTAATTGCTGCCTTGGACGACATTATTATCGCTAGAGATGGTAGGGACGTTGATGACATAATATGGATTATAAGTGACAAACGTGACCCTGTTCGAGAATCACACCACCGTCAGGGTGTTGTCACGTTAAGTAAATATTCAACACTAGGAATGCTGACCGGTACTTATAAACCATATTATCAGCGAGCACATCCTGTGACGGCAGTTGTTTCTGAGATTCATTTACTGAATGATGAACCTTATATTGATGATCATCGACCGATGAGGGGTGCTAGCACCCTGGCTAGAACAAATAGTGTCATTCTAAATTGTGTAAAACATTTCATGAATGCGTTACAAGGAAATGGTCTAACAGATCTGCAATGCAGAAAAATAAACTAATTCGCCGAAGATGTAAGAGAAAATGGAGCCACGATAAAAACTATCTTTGAGTTGGAAAAGAAATAAAAATTCCCAATGCAAGTATGGACAATAACCGGTGCGATTTTATACACACCAAAATGTAACTCAAGGGAGCCCGGGCAGTAATAATTGACCACAACTCTCACGCGTGGACTGATAGCATAAGAAAATTTCCACCCAGAAAAAATGTTAGATTTTACCGGGGTGATACCTTTGAATGTATCAAGGATATCACTAAGGGAGACCCTCTGTCGGTAAGGCTGTTTCGAAGCCATGAAGACAGCGTATTTGATCAGTTTGTATCACTGTCTGGTAAATTTTATCGTACACAATCTTTTTATGATTACATGACTATAGTCGCACTAAAATACACTGATGATATGGACGGGATAGAACAATTACTGAATAATGGCTTTGCTATCCCATCTGTCCTTTTTCATTATGCTGAAAAAAAAAAAATTATGGCGACGAACA
This sequence comes from Megalonaias nervosa, assembly GCA_016617855.1. Lineage (NCBI taxonomy): Eukaryota > Metazoa > Mollusca > Bivalvia > Unionida > Unionidae > Megalonaias > Megalonaias nervosa. The sequence goes on from JAECUM010025455.1 coordinate 44,081, forward strand.
CGTACGGTATTTCTTGGGAATATTCAGCGCTCATATGTTGAATATCGACAAGGTCTTTGGAATACTAAATATGATTACAAGGACTTTATCTCGATTTATATGGTTGCATGTTATCCAGGAAGTTTTCTTGGGATGGGTGAATGCAGGCCTTATTTTGAAAGAATTCGGCATCCGACACATGAAATGACTCGAGTTGCGATAAATGACCCGCTGCCTGATTTCGATCTTACAGGATTTGCAAAGATTGAATCGTTTGAATTTGATGAGATTGTTTATCCGGTCATTCCTGCTTAGTTTTTTCGTCACTTTAACAAGACAGATCCCGAAGAAGGTCGAAACACCGAAAGTGGTTGGGTTCCATTAGTGTTACTACGATAAATGCGATGATATTGCTGTTTCTGACAGTGACCGAATCAATAATTTCATACCGACGTCAAACCTCAGTTTGGATGCCAAACCCGAAGACATCAGTTCGGGCGAGAATTAATTTGCTAAGGATATAAGTAGAAAACTCATTTGTAAATTTACACATGGAGCCTCATTGTACCAGAATAATCATCGACGACGCAGAACTCGACTTTACGGTTTGTGAGCCTACGCAGAAAGGTGTATGTGTGGATAGAGAACTCGTAAATCTACCAGATGGAACCCAGCTAGGTACTATTTTTGCTACTATGATGGTGATTCTCCACAGGTTACTCATTTAAGATCATCGGTACTCGCATTTGTGTCAATAAACCTGCTCAGTGATCAGCCAATTGCCTAGTGAAGATGTCAAAGTCGCTACAGATTCATTTTATATGTGTGAGTCAAATACATGGATGCTAGAAGAACTTCCGATAAGTGTAGGCAATGCATTATGCGGGTATTGGGGAGTTAAAATGAGATACAGCTTGATTATTCTGAGTCTGCAGATTATAAACTTCATCCTTGGTATTACAAAACTGGAAAATAGTCACAACCGTTATTGGTACCATCAGTTAATGATCCTATATCGTGACAAAAATAGTTTATCTTAATGGTCCTGGTGGTTCTGGTAAAGCATCACGCTCGTTAAGATTGCTTAGGGACTCAGACATGGTACTGTTAACCCCAAACTCACCGACCTGCCAGGGAGATGAAAGAGAGAGGTGTTAAGTCTAATATTTATCACAGCTTCTTTCGATGGAAGGGAGATGCGTGTACATCAGAGAGAATTGGCGAGAAATACATTTCTCAGGTTATCTTCTGGGGTGAAATATGTACGGTGTCTTTAGGCACGTTAAAAATGTTCCTTGATTTGCTGTCGAAGAAATCAACGGATGTTATCATGTGCGGTGATCATGGTCCACCACCACCTTTTGTCAGAGAATCACCACATTTTTGGTTGAAAGAATATGTCGATTATTACGAAGAAATGTTAGAGGACCACGGGGCTGTGAATGAATTATTGAAGAAACTAAGAGTGAATATGGGGCTTATATCCAACCAAACCTCAATACTGTATGATGCGTGAGGTAATTCCAGAGACTGCGATTGATGATTTCTGGAACTTATGGCGCCATATTGACATGAGAGTTGCATCCAGGAAAATAATTCGTTATTCACTTCAACGCAGCTTATTCTCACTTCACAAGGAACAATTTCCAGATCTACCAGTCCCATTATGCTACCGCCCTGCCGATACCCGTCGACAAAATATTGAAATTGAAATTCCCGGATCCGTGGAGAAACAAAAACTCGTTCTTAATGATATTGTTGTTGTCCCTGTGGATGTTATTGAGAAAACATTATCGGGGCGAGGAGAGTGGACTCGAGGATATGCAATAACTATTAATTCGTCACAGGGTCTAACAATAGAGGATACTAATATTTGGATAGTTGATACTCGTGTAGAATGGTCAAATATAGTGTACACAGCAATATCAAGAGTTACAAAAATGTTTCAACTATACGGGATGGTTTATATTGTGGAAGACAATCAGCCTCAGAAAACCAACTAGAGATCTGATATGGTAAGGAATAATATAGCAGGTTTTCAGCAAAATGACAACAAAATAACGCGAATTTGATCTTGATGTTGAATTTATTCTGACGCTGAAACAACGAAAGAAGAATCACCTTGCTTACTGTAACACTATAATGTTGTGGCGATATTCTCCTAGTGACCCACGACAATGTATCGTGGACCGAATTAATAGTAGTTTGGGCCATACACGTATGAATGTTGTGCTGAACTGTCTTGACTGTAACAGATGCAGGGGAGCTGGTGCCTTGATTTTCTAGCGAATCCATGCCAGCGGTAATTGTGTATTTTCCGAAATTACTTGTAATTGTTCACTTACAAATCCACGCTGAGAGCCCGTTGAATCTAGTCTGTTGATTGCAGACTTGCCTGTAGATCTTACCACACTGGAATGTTATGTGTGGTTACACTCCAAATATGATCAGTTGCTCTTTTTACCACCTTCAAGTTCTCCTGGTTTGTATAGATACCTGGCCTTCGTGTTAATGAGTAATTGTTGTTGTGAGGAAGAGTCATGTCGCTTAAATGGTATGTGTTTCTGCACGATTGCATTGATAGGATGGGTTTCATATAAATCCGACGAGCAACTTCTTTGTTTAGCGCGGCTATCACACTTGGTAGTCGTTTAACCCATTCACGAGATCCATACTGCGGTGTATCCTGGTCTGATTTTGGCAATGTGTTTTTTTTTTTTTTTTTTTTTATCAGAGATGATACTCCACCAAGACATTCTTTGCCAGGAACAACCTGTAGCACATGTGGCCATCACAGGCCGCCAGACGGCCCGAATTTACGTTGATAAATTCGTTCAAATGCGGCCGCAACTTCAATTTCTGTTTTAGATGATAGCAGCTCTGCATCTTTGTATCTACTTGCAACGAACATCCACGCGTATTTGTATGTGCGTTTTTGACGTTTACTTTTACCAATGATAGTGTCATGTGATATAAACACAATTTCTGTCCGATGAGCTTCGTTGGGAGTGCCAACATCAAATCGTCCGTATTGAATTTTTTTAGGGGGCGGTAAATAAATTTTCCATATTGCCTGTCAGACTAGCCAGTCTGAGGAAACACCAAGTGAGGCACCTGCTGCATCAGGGAGGTTGCTAATCGCTGCTCTACCCATCCAGCATCCTCTTGGACTATAATAAATTGACTTGATTATTATATTTATGGACTATTATTTTCCGGCCCCTATAGCTAAAGTACCACTCATCGCCGATTTTATCAGCAAATTCGCGAGTGAATCTCTCACAGATTTATTTTTTACAGACTACAACGTGTGAATCAGCTTGACGTCTGCAATACGTCATTGTTGTAGATCTTGATTTTTATAAACCAGATCATGAATATGGCACTCTTGATCAATTACAGTCACTGGATATTCTCCTGGTTTTGGTTGATTATTTTCGTCGACTGTAATATCAAGTCGAGTTCCAGGACCAGAATAACAATATTCCGGAGTTCGTGGTAATCTGCTGAGTATCTTAGCCATATCATCACCCCTTGACCTCTCGCGAGACAACACAAATATGTATTATTTTGTACTACATTTCATGCAAGTAAGTGCATGTCAACGATTCATCACCATTTTCAAGAAAATGGTTCTTTTTTAATCCACTAGTATCAGGAAACGCTTTGCATGGAACACAATATAAACCCATATTACCGAACTATTAGATCCATTATCATTGGTCCATCTGGGTCTGGCAAAACTCAGTTGCTACTAAATCCGATAATGAGATGTCGCTAATGGAAGAAACTTTATTGAGTGGCACCATCCGTAGATGTTATAATGTTCTTAAACAATTTAATGAAAATGCAAAGGATTTAGAAAACAATGACGATGAATTTATCAATGATATCGATGATGCACTCTCAGTCGATGATCTTGACGGTAGAATTAGCAATACAGTGATATATTATGATGTTATGCTCGACAAACAAGAAATTCAGCCATACTATTTTCACGGGGCAGCCTTCTTGACCTTAAAAGTCATTTTTGGTAGAAGCGTTGATTTCATATATAGGACCTTCGTAATAGGAGAGAGAGAGAGAGAGAGAGAGAGAGAGAGAGAGACACAGAGAGAGAGAGAGAGAGACACAGAGAGAGAGAGAGAGAGAGACAGAGAGAGAGAGAGAGAGAGAGAGAGAGAGAGAGAGAGAGAGAGTAACCCATAAAAATAGTAGATTTTAGAAATAGATTAAAAATATATTGTTTTATTGAGACATAAGGTCTAAGTAGTGTCTAAAATCCAAACAGTAAGTATTACAGTATGAACAATTTCTAAAATAGCAGTTTATAATTTATTTGTTTTTGTCCCTACCAGACCCGTTATGTTAGAGTATTGAAACATTCAGTATACTATTTTGTTATTGTATGGAACCGAAAGAGAGACCAAATTAAAGTGAAGACCTCGGTGCAAGATATTATTGCGGGAATGAACATAATGGACACTCATAAATATATCACGGCTTTGAGAACTACAAAGATTCATCCTAACTTTATCAGAAATGCACAATTTGTTTGAACGTAAAAACAGGAAATTCTTCAGCAGTGTTAAACAACGAATATAACGAAGTTTTGATAGTCACAAAAAAATAACTCGGGTGCTGGGAGTACGGAAGGCATGGACACATTTACCTTATGTAACCATGTCGGCTGAGGAGAAGTTTATACTAGTCACTGTTAAGTTGAAACTATTATGGCCTTAGAATTAAAGGCGATGCTATTAGGACAATAATATGAAAGAAAAAAAATGATTTTCGACCATGCTAAATCTGAATGGTAATTGTTTTATTTGCATACAAAAATCAAAGGTGTATTTAGAAAATGGTAATTTTGGAATGTTGTTATAATACTGAAACACGTGTTGTGTATGTATTATACCAAAGCTGATTTTGAGAATCAAAACTTTAATGTACGTCAGTAAGGGTAGATAAATGAAATAGTATGTTCCATACATCTACCAAAATTCACAAAAATAAAGGTAATATAGATTAGATATAATATATCTTCAATAATAGTGCTGTTCTTTTACCGTGTTCAACTGGTAATTTCTCCTGTATAGATGCTCAACTTGGTCTTTTCCTTTCTCCTGATATTCATTTTTTCTATACTTTTAATTGCTTTTCCAGAATATGCTATTGCGGTCTTCATTCCAGATAAATCTAAACAATCGTGGATTCTTGGCATAGAACGAATAGTTGAATAGACAAACAGCTATAATGCTGGCAGGTTAATGCTTTAGAATTTGTTGAAGGGGGGTGGATGACGCAACTTTGGAATTTGAGGTGTATGCTCATCTTGAGTTGGATGCTGCTCTGAGAGAATTTTAAGACAAATGTATAGCAAAATATAAACATACGATTCAGTATAACAAGAACAGCACTGTCTTTGTTATGGGAGAACTAAAGATGTGTTAACCACCCTCGCTGAATACATTAATTACCTTGGTGAACAAATATCTTCACACAAGGTAAATATTTGTATGGAGAAGGTGATGAAAGAAAATTGCTTGTGTACAAATCGGAAATGCAGCCGCAGTTATACAACCAGACAGTTGGACAATGTATTCTTCTGACGTAGGTATAATGTAATCTTGGAGATTTCATTTGTAAAGAAAACTCAGGCGATATAGCCCTCTCATTTCGTCTACATATGCCTATTTTGTCTCACAATCCTACGATTTTTCTGGGATCCTACTGGACCACATCTATTAATAGAACATGTCGCCTACAGTGCTGCAGGATGAACTTTAATTTCATCCAGTCGTCGAGCCAGAGTATAACTATTCTAAAAAAAAAAAAATGCGTTTATATGTCATTAACCTGGCACAAATATCGTCTTTTTATGGCTGTTTTCTCACTGAGTGGCCTCTCTCTCTCTCTCTCTCTCTCTCTCTCTCTCTCTGTATATATATATATATATATATATATATATATATATATATATATATATATATATATATATATATACGGGCTAGTAAAGCGCGCTTCTCTGTGAAACTTTTTTTGTCACGTTGTATATGCCATTTTTAGTATTGCCTTAAATCATGATTATGCTTCATATTAAATTCCCGTTCATAATAAAGCGAGTAACATCGCTCAGCTTTTCAATTGCATTACAATATTTAATTAGGTACCAAATTCATTTTACATTTCAGTCATTTCGGTATCACACACGCACACGCATCCCACCCCATTCCACCCCCATCCCCACACAAGCACACACGCTCATGATCTAGTTACTGTTGCTGTTTTAATGCAAAATGATGATATTGTCAATCACAGCGCAAAACTTTAAATTAACATTCCAAATATGTGAGTAATGTATTCGATTTGTATTCTGCAGTCTATCGTCAAACATGCACAATAAGAAGATTGATGTTCTCTTTTCCGTTAATATTTACCAAACCTAATATACTTCTTATTAGTTACATCTTTAAAAATATATTCATTATTGCGATCATTTTCTTATTGGTTACACAGACTTCTGCATCTGGGCCAACGGTTTTCAATCATATCAATGCGATTTTCTTTTCTTGGTGAATTTAATCAATTTATACCAGTTATTTTAAGTGATGTTGTGTATTTAGATCTACTATTATTAGATTATTTAAGGACATTAAAGTTACTTTGATAAAAAAAATTGCTGTAATTTATTCTTCATCTTCATAGAAAAACTGGCCCATTCAAATAATTTAATTCATCGTCATTCTAATTGTCACTGTAAATGTTCTGGATTACTGGAGATTATGGATTAATATTAATATGTATTTGCAGTTACATCCCAGAGTATGTCTATATTTGAATATGTGTGCATATGTGTGTTGTGTATGTTGGTTGTGAGGAGACACTTTGTCTTTAACATACATTTTATTAACTCCCTTGTATCTTTCGGAGTAACGTCGCCTTGATGATGCTATATGGGCAGGACAACTTCTCAGTTAATCCTAAAAATCAAACCTCGAATGTTTGCCGATAACTGCATTTGTTGATATTCGGACCAAATCAAGGATTTATTAAACAATGATTGAATGAGAAGATGTGAATGCATAAAATTATCTTTTCTTTCGAATATTCTGTCAATCATGTGACCAATCTAGTCGCAAATTGACCTTACACGAGACAACAGATCGCTCCGCCCAACAAATCACGTGACTTAACCTCCGACAAACATGCGATATTTGGCAAAGAAATACGTTTCAGTTTAAGTGATATGTTTATTTAATGTGATTTGTATTATTCTTAAAGATATAAAATTCCAAAGTTGCATTAATTATGCTGCAGTAGACAATATTTATATACGTAGTTGAAGAATCTAAATGTTTTATTTCAGTAAATAATAACAATCAGTTGTAAAGCTGTTTAGGAACTTCATCATATGAAAGGAAACTTGCTCCAAAAGATGCTGATGTATTTAGCATGTAATGTTATCCTTGTTAATTTTATCTGACTTATGTTTATGCTGCCATGGAAGAATATGAATTAAAATTTATAACAAAATCGTAAATAATTACTGTTTAGAAGTATACTGTTGTGCATAATAATTTTAAGATCTGTCATATTCGTCAGATGGAATTTTGATCAATGACGTTGTTGATGTAAAAATGTAAATGCATGCTTAATATATCGGAAAATAATTATTTGAAACCTTTATTTTGTATTTCTTTACTACTATTTACAGTTTTGTATCCTGTTACGTATATGTAATTAAATTGCTTGTGTGTTAGTTTTAAAATTCTTTTTCATTTCATTTTTGTTTCATTACATTTTATTGTAATGATTATTGCAGGGATTTGAAATTCTTTTTCTGTAATTCTGTTTATCTAAGACGTAAAACGTATAACATTTGCAATATTTTTAGTTTACCTTGGTCCGCCGTAGTGTAATCTCTACGCGAAAACGATTGGCTATTGCCAAGGTCATTTCGCCTAGTCTGGATAAACAATGTTTCATTTTTTAAATTTGTTTCAGAGTGATAGTAAATAGGGGTTCTTCCTACGTGACGAATTGCATTTTTCTTATTGCGTGTTTCAAGTGTTAGGAGACCTCGTAGTCTGTCTCACGAGAACGGGATGATACTTAGGGTGAATATATAACCCTTTCTGAGCGCTCGTCAGTCAGTTGTATTCTGAAACCTCGAAGGCCGGATAGGTTTTTTTTTATTGTTGAAAGCAGATTGTTTTAGAAGTTCATTTGTTTTTGGAATTTAATAATTTATTCTCTAGAAATGCAAAAGAGTGTACTGTTTTATAAATTCTGGGAGAAAGAAATTCAGTGGAAATTTATTATGGAATTATTCGGAAACATAAACTGATTCAATTGAGGAATTGTTGCTATTTTGCACAAGGGACACATCTGACGTCATCGTCTTCTATATTGGAACGTCGTCGAGATTCGAACTTGGATTCAATAGAACTATTTAGTGATAGGACTTGTATTTTTCATTCTTAGGATTAAATTTTGGATTATATTCACAAACCATAAGTCTTATTTTCCAATCTTTACATTGTTTTCTAGGGAAATAAATTATGTTTTGTTAAAAAATACAAAACTTGTTGTCTTCACTCTTTTCTCTTGTTATTATTGTACAAGCCTACACGTAACAATCCCCATCCCTTCTTCAACCTAATGAGAAAGTAAAGCGTCACTCTAGGGTCTGAAAGATCGAGACGATGAATCATTAATTTTCGGACAAGCCAACATTAAAGTGTAAATTTTCAAACTTTAAAATACTGCTGCCTGGGGTTCAGTGCTTCCTATACGAGAATAAATAACATATATCAAAGCCCGAAAGTTAGGGGGTTCTCCACCCATATTCTTGAAACGTTAATTTTTACATATATATTTTTCAATTTCAATTTTTTTTTTCCACGCTATCAAAGGGACATAATTTTATGCAAACAAACACGTTGTAATTGCCATCAATTGTGTCTTTTTCAGCGGTTCGTACACGCGACAAGTCGTTATCTATCGATATTTCGCCTATGTTTCGGGAAAGGAATATATCTAATTCCTCCATTTAGACGATCTGGATATCGACTGTCAGAATTACAATACTTCTTTTCACCGTTATCGATCGAGGAATCAACAAATCATTGCAAAATGTGTAAATATTTATCAGAATCAATTCATTATTGCTACAAGCAGCTTGTCGGAGGAAAATGGCGGACTTAAGCAATGCCTGGAGGTGTGTCTAATTTACACTCGCTGATTGGTTAATTGATCCAGTGTGATTGACAAGCAGCGATAGTTCAATAATTTACACTCGCTGATTGGTTAATTGATCCAGTGTGATTGACAAGCAGCGATAGTTCAATAATTTACACTCGCTGATTGGTTAATTGATCCAGTGTGATTGACAAGCAGCGATAGTTCAATTACGAAGCTGATCCTAATACACAGAAGGTTCTATTTTTTGCAAAGACATTTCTGGAAGACAAAATGCATTACGTTTCTACATCTGAGTTGTATTTTATATCTCGAAGATATTTCCGAATAAGTGTAGGGTCAAGAGTTTTATTATTTCATTGAAGTAAAATTTTAGGATAGGAGCCTGATTGCATTAATAGCATTTATTTTCGGTTGAGTGACAGAAACTTCCCTTAAAGAAAACGCGCAATTAAACTTCGTCTAACCTGCGCTGCATTTCTTAAACCCCGTATATGACTAACTTTTTATATATATTTGTGGTGTGATTGCATGTTGAACCAAATGGGAAAAAATCAAGACAGCATTTATCAAGTATGCTTGAAGTATTGCGTTTCGAATGACATGCCTTCGCAATTATTTCCAAATATGCCATTGTTGTATATATGCACATTCTTTATGTAGGTAAGCAGATATGTACATGATGAGAAATAATAACGCTCCTTTCACTATAGTTTCCTTCATCTGAATACAAGTTTGACATACGGAAGGGATACGGAAACTCATGGTCGAGTGAACGGAGTTTTGGACAGAAAATAATATTGTCCATTGAATCATTGGACAAAAGCATGGGAAGATCTTTTAATAATTATATAGTGTTCGTTCAGACAATGAGACTAATTAAAACATCAGACAACAAGTAGTTGATTAGATGGAATTTTGGTGTGACTAATTCTGAGTCAATTTGTTAGTCTCGTAATAGCAGAAACCTGATATTATTAACAAATTAAATTGTTAGGAAGTCAGTTTATGAAAATATTATATCAGAAACACATTTCCATTACTCCTTAGATGTATTATTTCCAACTTCATCTGTTTTATTGGTTTATTCGCCTCTTGCATGTACATACCTACGCCACCCACCCCTGGATCTCCTCTTTTATACTCAATCCTCCTCATCCCTATCCCAGGAGGAATTTTATTTTAGAAGTGGAATAGTTTGGCAAAATGGATAACGTCGTTGCATGAACCATTTGTTGTCAAAAGCGATCAATTCAAGCAGAAATATACTATTGTAATACGCATGATTATTATTAATTATTCACTCGAAATAAACATAATATGAAACTGCAATTGCGATATACAAATATATTTGGTGATAATTCAAACGGAGGAATGAGCACACAAGTAACGTTCATCTCTTTTTCGCGTATATTGAATCAAGAATTCTTACTAACACATTACCCTTTACAGACGTTTAAGCCAGTCAGATAGACTACATATACTATAGTGCACTTAGAACAACACAGAGCTAGTGCGAACATGATAGCCATCTCAGGACTAACAGTAAATATAACCTATTCAGTACAGACAAAAAACATGTGTAATGGTTGTTGCGGAGCGGATATAATAGACTGCAAACCTGTATAATTTGTCATTTTCGTGTATAGAATGACTCTTTTGACGCCAGCCGTGGCTATTTTATCAAATAATTTTAATTCATGGATGTAAATCAAAAGACGTTTGGTCACATCTCCCTCTTATTAAATATTTCTCTTTTATACTGCAGCCCATAGTACGGGTCCAAATTGTCAATAAAACTATGCTGTTCCGTTGATAACATAAGTTGAAAGGCAATTAAATACTTTCTCAAACGATATTTGTACTGACGAGATGATTTTTGTGAGCTATTACATAAGTCTGAAATATTTTCACAAGCAAAGGTAAATACATGTCGGAATAAGCATTGCCCTCCCTGGAGTTGTAAATAAATTATTGATTCTTATATGCGAAGGAAAATGTGCTCATTGAATGTTTGTATTTGTAACTATTTTGTTAGTGCTATAGTGGAAAGTAATGATTTATTGATTGATTGCATTTTTAAGGCACATCAGCACTGTTAGGCTATTTACCGCCATATAAAAGGTGATATGTAGGATTATTTAAAAGAGTTAAAAGGTTTCTTATCGACTAGCGATATAAATATAAAACAGTTAAAAGCAAAACGATATGATGGTAAGGGTAATATATAAAGCTTCCCGATCAACGAGGAATGTGAATGGTGTGTGCTAAAGAAGATATTGCTGAAACGGTAACGAGTACGAAGGACGGTATATTACATATAAATACTCAAGGTAATAGCACACACGTTATATCATAGAATAAATGTTTACTTCTTTCAGAAACTACAAAATATAAGAGACATTTATTGTATCAAAAAGTTCCTTTATGTCATGCACACTGTAGTACTGATCGCGCTTAGGTTGGAGGTCTAAACACTCTATCATAAAGTGCTTAACAGTGAATGATTCGTTGCAAGCAACGCACTCTGGTGGGCCTTCACCTATTAACAAGTGGGAGTGGGTTATATACTTATGACCAATTCTAATTCTTGCATTGACTAACTCCTCCCTACAAATGGTACTGTTGGAAGGACTCCATTTTATTTATTCGTTTCATTTCACTCAAACGTACTATATATATATATATATATATATATATATATATATATATATATATATATATATATATATATATATATATATATATATATATATATATATATATATATATATATATAAGCAGTAACCTTTTTATTATTCACTCTTTTCGTTGTGGCAATGCTAAACAATAAAGGAATACACTGCCAAAACCAAATAATTGAATTTATGCTTTTTTCATAATAAATACACAATCGTAGATTCATCAAAACACAATAACACTATTAAAGCACACATAGCACCCTCCAGCGACCTTTGAACTTTTCTGCGCGCTTGACATTAGTTTAAAATAATCTCGTTCTGGTCTAGTTAAAATTGAAATTTACAGTCATATTTTGAACGAATGCGCATTGAAGAAACGTTTTCGATTGGTCTGGAAAGGATGGATTATGTTATTCTGTTGATCCAACTCAATTCTGCTTCTTTGATTATTTTGGGCTTGATTAATTGGGTCAATTTGATGCAGTAATGAGAAGGTGATTTCAGTCGGAAATGGAGTCGAAATTACAATACAAGTTCGGAGTGTATCAGGTTTTCCATGACATTGGTCTTGTCGTCCTGATTTGCAGAACTACGAAAGTTCATTTTGAGGAAATTCAAGATGCATAAATGTAATTATATTTATTGCGATTCTTATAACAAGCTAAGGAGGACATTTTTATTCCCTGTTAATTGCATGCTTTCTGTAGGAAGGACCCCAGTTGTGACCTATATCATACAGTGTATGTCCTCTATTGCTAGCTTAATATTGTATCAAAATAGTTAAACGGGGAAACTTGCAAAGCAGCTGTTGTGAGACGGTCCATTTACCCATAGAAAGTAATATATTTTGGTCGGATTGGCTCATTGGCTCTGATGCACTTACTTTCCTACCTAGACCTCAAGTTGCACTTTTTTCGAATTCATTGGTTTGACTGACTTGTATAATGGTAGATCTCTGATAGATATACGATAGCCATTGTCCTCAATATGCCCTTCTGTGCTACATTCATAGAGAGCACTGGTCATAGTAGGAACCATTCTTTTTGGGACAAGTTACGATTATTTCTCCTAAATAGCCGTTTAAACGTCAAAATGCTATTTTCCATTACTGCGTCTCTCACGTTTGCTGTTGACGTTGCTAATATCACCTAATTTGCTAATTTTCGTTTGTGACTCAATGAAATCGTCCACATTGTTAACTTTATCATCTCTACTTTCAAATAGACGAAACAGTTTGTTTAGTTAATTCACAAACAAATCTAACAAACCAAAAGCTAAAGCATATGCGATATGAGTGTACATGATTTGTTTACAATGTAGTTCCTAATACACCATACTTGTTTTAGACACAAGTGTCATGCAGTAGAAAGGTGTTCAGTATCGAGATATACTGCACGTTTCGGACAATGTAAACTTAATGGGGAAAATAATGAGCAAATAATAAAACTTGATTTCATCTAGGCAGTTAGATAATGATTTATTTCAAACCTTTTGATACGATTATATCGTACCTTTATGAACAAGGAATCATTATGCAAGCCTCAGAAATGGATTTTTAATACAGTTAATGTTTCCTTTTATACCAGGTGCAAAATGTTTAAAGGAGATCTGTATGGTTTATCCTAAGACAGGGCGTATGCAAACTTTTCAACTACCATCTCGGACTTTATATATCGATTGCATTTAGTTAGCTGAACAGTTTCTCGACAAACGCATGCTTCACAGTCTTCTTTTTCATATGGAGATATTTTGGTGTTTTGACCCCGCTCGTATTGTGGTCGTCTGCTAGGCTGAACCCGTATATTGAGCCTCGTGGTTGTTTACCTGTGGTTCTCTGCATTTCTCGGACGTCATGCCTGTCCCTTCCCCTGACAATGACGTAGTCAATAGTATCCCAGTACTTGTAGCGTGGGTGCATCCACGACTTCTTGCTGCGGTTTCGCAAGCGGAAGACTGTGTTTTTGATTAGAGGCCGTTCTCAGCGAATTCTCTCCTTATGTGGGGCCCGGGTCTTGTTGAATATGCCAAGGTCAGTTTTGCCAATTACACCTGGTACAACTCTAGCATTGAAGTCGCCAATGAAGATAAGCTTGTCTGCATTTACTATTTGTACATTAAGAAATTCCTGTTGTTTATAACATGTGTCCTTGATCTCATATGGGTTGTTAAAGGTAGGTTCCTTAGCGATGATGGAAGTTAGATGTATTTTTGCAGACATAGGAATTTCATTTGCATTACTGTATCATTTACTCCATTTTGGAGATTTGTGAGCTTGGTAACTAGCCGTGATTTGATGGCAACCCGCACAGAAGTGGGTGTATCCTGCTTCATCGTCTGGGCGAGTTCATTCAAGGCCGCTATATGGATATTCAAATAGGCCAATTTTCAACTAACTAAAGATGTTCTTCTCTATGGTCTATCTCCCCATGTGTCATTTTGCGTATGTACTTTCCAGGCACCTATCGTGAGTTGCCTCACAGTTGTCTTACTGTTAGGGTTTCGAACGCTAAGGTGGAATCCAAGTCTGTAGCGGTGTATGGAATTTCCAGTCAAAAGCTACCCAGTGCAGGTCTGCAGCAACATATCCCAGTGCGTCCAACCATCGACACAGGACATGAATATATCTGTTGACGGAGGGGAAGAGTGTCATCACTTGCGCGTGAGTTGGATTTAAGTGAAAGAATGTTGCGCAGAATTTCACTCATTCTCATCCTGGTCTATCTATATTTAGTGGCAACATAATGTCGAGACAACTGAAGGCAAACCGAGTGGATGACCAACAGTTCCTACTGCATCTGAACTGATGTTCTACGTTGTCCCTTCACCCCGTTCCCTGTCTCTTGATAGCACGAGGATAAACATATTTATTCGGCCATTTAATCTACCAGAAAGGACAATCCAGAAGGAACCATTTGTAACTGTCAACACTGCGTAAACCGCGAGATGTATAAGCGTGTACTGTTACTGGAATGATCCTGACACAGGTTTACGATTCCAGAGGTTTTAAAGGTGCAATAGCTTTTGTATATGATGATATGTAGCTTTTCAATAACCCTGTCACCAAATTTGATATGGAAAGAGTAAATATACCAAATTTTTTACGAGTGCCTTGATTCAGAATGAAGTGGGTGTGGAATCTAAATGCTGAAAACTTTTTATATAGCAGAATAATAAATCCTAAAATATGAATTGTAACATGATGATACGACATACAAAATAATTGGCATTTCACACATTGCCTTTCACTACCATTTGTGTTTGGACATCTGATTGCTAACTGGCAGGGGTAAATGAAGAGGGTTGTAGAGTGGTCTTTGATATTAGAATATTATCTACTTAGTGGATAAATTCGGCTGTAGGGAGAAATATAATCAAAGAATAATATTTCCTTCTTGGAATTTTCAGGATTGAAAATCTAATTTAGATACATTGTGCGTGAGGGGCGTGGATTGGGGAACATAATAGGATAGAAACATAAAATCGTAACATTGTCTTAAATACATCAATATAGTTACAATGAGAGTTGATGTTTGTATCTACTGATTATTTGTTTCTATTAATATCTCTTTTATTTAATTGTAGTGTTTGTTCATTTTCTTATATCTATTGTTATATTACTTCTAACTTTATTTCTTTTATTTCCTTCCTTTTTACTTTTTTTTTCTGATATCCTGTATTTTGTTCTTCTTTAAGAATTCATATTACTTTGTCAATCAGTCATAACGCGTGTTAGAGGAGAATATGTGCGTATACTATGGATAAATTATTTAAATGTGTATTTCAATTATGAAGCGTATCATTAAAACTTCAATACATGGATATATATATATATATCGCAGAGAAAATGTCTTGATATTATGATACCGCCGTCTGAATGTCCATTCTTTGCCATAATAAAACTATAGTAAAAATCAATATTGTAACAATTACAGACTGTGAGCAGGTCATCATCCTTGACTCCAGCTACTTGGATCCTAGGAAAGGTGCTAATGATACATAATTACAAACATTTAAGTCAAACTCGGAAAATAAAAAAGATCATTCGTGAAGGAAGAACTTTTCATATATGTAATGGATTTGGGACTATGATTCTTTGGTCACTCTCTGGTATGGAATGAGTACATAAATGAGTCGTGATTGGAATTAGCTGGATTATGCAGTAAGTAAGCGTGAAGATTTGCGATGAACTATAATTACAGTTGCCTGGCGTTTGGCAGGCACTACATTTTCTTTTGAGACTGGATTTGGGGTAAATGTTTCATTGCGGTAATACCGATCATTGGTCCTCGGCTATGCCCTTTAATATTTGTATCGAATTCAAGAATCAATGTTTATGAGTAGTGACTATAAGGGTATGTCTGTTGAGCAAATTGTATTTCCAGTCTGAAATGATGTCGGTAATAACATGTATGTGTCTCCTTTTTATGCTAGCTTTCCTTTTGTTTGTCTTTAGCAATTTTTAAAGTGACTATTATTCTTGGAAAATCAAAAGATGTGTTGTCTATTTACGACGACTTAGATTTCACAAGAAATGAGTGTACATGTGATATGGAGGTTTCTGAACAACGAATCATTATAAAAATGCATTGTGTGTTACCTTATCGATTGTTGTGTTTTTTTCTTTTCCGGTTGCTTGTTGGCCGTAAGACGAAATTACTCAAAATGAAGAAGTTCTGATGTTTGACCGCATTCATCGTTGTATGTGAAGATGTTTATGTTATAATATGGCAATACGCACACGATGTGATGCCAAAGTGATTAGAAGCATTGTAATTGATGGAAATATGATATTTCCTCTAAAACACTCATGCATTCTATGTTTTCATGCCATATAGCGCCTATTAGTACTGATGACGTTTACCTGTGTCTGATTTAGATATATTTCCGAAAAGCTGGAAAGCTTTTATTAACCATCTTAGAGGATATTATCATATACACTGCACACTTTACATGCAGTGTACGCAGTTTAATTTTTGTGGACATTACAACACATTAAGATATCACTTTATGTGATTCTGATTGGTCCAAATAAGCCCATTTAATGTGTGTGTATTATTCTCTTTACTGATTGGCTGCGATCGTTGGAAAATTTTCTTTACCACACCTTATGGAACGTTGTATTATTACTAATACTATAAACATTTCGGCGGGCATTTTTCGAATCGACTGCCCACAGGGATGTGGGAGAAACATCATGTCATTTTGAATGTGCGAATTGACACCACAGGGGGCTCGTCATCGCATGCATATCAATCATTCTATGAATAATCGCGTCAAGCCCAAAGACAAGAATAAAAACCAGCAAAACTAAGAGTATTTTTCAACTGATAGCTGTTTTTTGGCATGGATGAGTTGTATACCTGTAAAATGGAAACTGATGGAGACCACCCTATTTACAAACGTGGTTTAACTTTTAACTTGTATACGTAAAAACTCAACTCTGTTCACAGAAGAATGTGGACATAAACCGGTCTTCTATAGTCTACTGTTCCAAATCAAATAATGCAAATATTCGGTCAGAAATGCATTACAGTAAATATGCAAATTTCTGCATCCAGCAACCCTCCTTGCACATGAATATTGCAACTATGATTTGTTTAGTTGTGAAAGTGACACTTTATAGTAAACAATGATCGTCCACTGTATAATAACCGGAATTGTCACGAATTGGATATTCGGGGTCGAAAAATGGTTTTGTCTGTAAAATGTCCTGTTTATTAGGAAGGCCTCTTATTCTTTGATTTGTAATATGTTTAAATGTGCAATCTACTTTTGAACGTTAATAAAGATGACTTCATATAAGACTAATTTGTATGCACAATAAATCATATGTGCATCGTCTCATTCGAAATAAAAAGTATTCGTGCTTTCTTTCTCTTTAAATATTTTACTGAAATAAAAATTATGTGATAAACAGATCAAATTGGTAATGATTTAATATTACATTTATGAAACTTCTTGAAAAATGCTCGTCAAGGCTTGTAAAAGCTGGACATTATTCTAATTGTTTCATAACTTCAATATTAAATAATTGCCCATCTGAAATCCTCTATTTCTGAAAGGTCAACTTCATCAAAACAAGCCTGCTTCTATACAGCGAAGTTAAGTAATGCATAATGCATAGTTGTACACTCAAAATTAACGGCCTGATGTGTTCAGTTTGACCCAATCATGTTTACGATTAGATTATGCCATCTAAAATTTAAAAGTTTCATGCACTCACTTAGTAAAGTACAGCAAGGGAGTTTATAAAAGCTTCACATGGTCATGGCACTGATGCACGAATGTCGTTGCATAGATTATTCCTTGAAAATAAAGATTGGTATAAATGACACGCACACACTATTTAATATATATCACACCTCACACAATGTATTTAACATCTATCACACCTTAAACACATTTCTTAACATATATGACACCTATGACACGCTATAGTGCACCTCAATCTACTTCACATTTATTTATTCCGAACATAAAGAAACGGGAGATACTGTATACGAGCAATATCAAGTTTGTCTTTCAGAAAGAGCTTAGTGAAAGGTATTACATTAAACAGTTTACTCAAACTTATTAATCTTATAATAACGAGTTCCTTATCTTGACGTACAATGATAGGCTTATTCATTTTCAGTTGTGCACTTAATTGACATTGAAAAATAACAGGAAAAATGTTAACGTCGGTTTCTCATTGAATATGTCTTTAAAGGCACAGTACATTAGCATTAAAAAGCACTCAAACAAATTACGAATATCCGCCACACAACTGAGTAGTGTGTCAATTAGTTATGTGGAAAATACGATTTAAATTGGTTTGACTACATTTAAGAAATAATAGGGTCCTTGGACCACTGTATATAATTTTTCCATCTTCTGCACGCACAAGCATAGCAAATCTGTACTTGCTGACAATTTTTCAGGTATTTAAAACAAGAGAGAGATGGGAAATATTTGCATGATGTAATTTTTGCTTCCGTAGCAGGATAGTAACATTCATATAATGGGTTTTTGATGTGATTTACTTTTCTCCTGATCACACGTGATCATGTATTTTTGGGGTTTTTTGTTTGGTAATGCGTAAATAGGAGGGATTTGCTAAGTGACTCTAAATAATAATTAATATTTTGGATACGATGTGCTCTTCAAGCCTTGCAAATTATGAATAAATTTCTATATATGCTCAGTTAAGTCATACAAGGCTATAAAATAGATAATACTGCTATGTGATAAATCTAAATTATCATTTTGGCAGATGCCTTAACCTCACAGTTAAGGACATATCTGTTATAATGTTGCTTACTTTCATCTCTGGCCATTACTCAAATACTAATAATTATATATTTACTTCGAATACGCTTATGCATGCCTACAATGTTTCATGAAAATGAGGACTCAAAGCTACATAACGCGGCATGAGTCTTTCGCCAATATTTACTTTATACGTTACCCAAAGCCAGCCGAAATATTTACAGGATGTATTGGTCTACATACATGTACAAATACATTCCTTTGATAGCGTCATTTAATATCACTGAAAATATTATGGTTGACATTGATAATGAGCTTCAGGAATTTGAACTTACCTCCATTCTAAATCAAAGAAGAGAACTGATTTCAAGGTATCAACTTACTGCGTTATGTGAATTAATATAAAATTATACATTAAAGTTTCACCCAGTAATTTAAATATTTTCTTTGCTTGGGATCTCTGCAATGGGTGTATGTATGGGTACGGAGAGACAGAGTGGCATGAGACATGTTTACTCTCTCGCAACAAGTTATGTTGACATATGTGATGTTTTAGGACCAGCATGCACTGTTCAGAGGCATTTGTCTGACTATAGAAGACTACCTTTGGGTAAATATATTAATATGCTGTTAGACTTGTCTAGAAACATAACACTGTTTATTATTGATGTTCGTGTTTCATTGTTCAGTGGGTGTGTTCACACGTTTCGATGTGCTCATTGAATAATAATGGTGCTTTCGTCTATTCCGCTCTATTTCACTGAAAATACATGTACGTTAGATTTTTTTGTGGTTGATCAATTTCAAGAGAAAATGAATTTGTGTTTATGTGGATAGGAGTGTGGTAACTGATAATAGAGTACTCAGAGCAAAAATTTGGATCTAGGGAGAAAATCATCATATAAGGACTTTTCCTTTCAGGCCAATACTCCTTACGCGGGTGTGATTTTATTTGCTGTTGTGAAATGAGATGCATGATTACGAAGTAGAATTTCTGGGCGTGGGGTCTTCTTTCAAGATTGATTACCTGTGGGTATGGGTGTGGCAGAAAGGACAACTGGGCGTAATGAGCACCTTGCAAGATATGAATATATAAATATATAGTTGTAACAACAATAGTGACACACACACACACACACACACACATATATACAAGGATTTGTATATTTGATCTATCGGTATCGCACAGTACATACGGTAAATGACATGGTGTCATTCCTAAATCATCTACATTAAAAGCAACTCTCTCTCTCTCTCTCTCTCTCTCTCTCTCTCTCTCTCTCTCTCTCTCTCTCTCTCATATTTGTTTGTTTTGCGCACTGAGAATATTTTTCACATGTACATTAAGTTTTAGATAGGTGTACCTTAGCCTTGAATCTTGTCTTATTCAAGCATGCACAACCCACTTTTAGTTGTGTGGTAAGACGTGTCAACTCAAACTTCTTGCACCATTAGGTGTATGTTTGAGACGCGAAGGTCACACCTGTAGTGTCGTTCATGACAACATGAAAGGGGTGCCGATAGCAGGATAATAAGAAGAGAAAGAAATGAAAATTGCTGACACATAATAACAGTAATAAAGCAGGAATTAGTGGTGCGATATATACAAAAATATCTGCACTTTATAATTTCTGAGCCCCATAACCTTATTTCAAACACACACAAAACCTTTAGGTTGTTCACGTGAAAACAAACCAGATATGATATCCTCCGTCAGTCGGTGAAGATTTAGATTGCATTGAAAAAAAAATATTCGCTGAATGAAGTAGTGAACGAAGAATGGATGTATACACGGACGGTCGGAGGGACCTGACCAATTACTTACATAAGTGTTGATATAAAAAGCTGAAAGTTTTGTTTCAGTGCATTTGAGTTTTATTATGCATTTTATGGTATCAGCTTAAATTGAAGACAAATATGTACATACTTTTCATTACCGCCTATATTTAATAGCAAACTGTACATCAATTATAATGAAATTGTCATCAGTGATTAGAGCATCAGCCTCGGGTGCTGGAGGTCGGGGGGTTCAAACCCCGGCGGAGTCATACCAAAGACTTATACAAATGGTACTAGCAGCTGTCTCGCTTGGCACCCAGCATTAAGAAGCTAATGCGAAGACTGGTTGGCCTGGTGTCAGGATAACGTGAATGGGTGGGACATATGCTATATGTCTGCGGCATGATGCCCCAGTACTAGACATCACTATAAGGTATCACACTGCAGATATCGTAGCGATATGACTGAACATTTTTTAAAGCTACATTAAAACTCCAAATCAAACACACATTTTCCGAAAATAAGCAATGACAGAAACAGAGGGCAAGAAAGAAAGACACCTTCGAGCTACTCTCAATACTCTGTCAACTCACTTCATCAATTTCTAACTTGTCAGCTAGATTTGCTAGACTGTATATAACATTGTTTCGTTGACCAGCTGCTCAAATTAGGCATCTCTATTTATAATTATTACCTGCAGATGATTGCTGTCAGAATATTTAGATTTGTTATCTGAATATGCATATGTCATCCGTTGTAGACATCTTGACCATGTATTCGATCCAGGCAGGAAAGGACTAAGGTGTAACCACTGTCGAAGCAGGTTTATCCAGCTAGGTCGGTATCATTTTCGAAGGTGACAGTTATTCCTTGTTTCCCTTCTTGCCACTTTTGATGGATATTGCTGCTAATAATATCTAATTGGCTCCCAGTATGAAGCGGATGGATCTCTACAAGAGTGATGGAATATGTATGTCAAGGTACAGGGAAAATTGGTTCATATAAGAAAAAATATGAGCCCACTTCAGAAACCGTTGGCTGTACATGACCTTTGAATGTTTCAAAAAGTGTGTCTTTCTGCTAAATAGAAGCACACTATACAATTCCCGACAGGGACAGCTGTAGACTAATATATCACTTAACATTACAGAAGAGGAAGCTTCCGCTAAATTGAATTTACCTATCTCGTCTAGCGTTTGCATCCTGCGTCCGTCATCAACGTCTTGTTACAACCTAAGATATCAGTTTCGTGCGCGAGACGATACTATCAATGTCTTGGAATGTCCAGTTATGTGTGATATATCCCCGAATTGTGAAATATATAAGGTTTCCTTTGACGGCTAATAAGCTTCTCGATACCCACCTAAGTTCGATATTAATAGCATTTGCTACGATCGTTATGGTCTCAGCGATTTTCGATTATGTGTATGATCTTTTCATATGATGAAGCTTTATGGTAGAATCTTTTGTCAGGTACTTTCTGGTGTTATAAATCTTTTATTTATATAATGTGCTTGAACTTCATCCATGATCGAGGGTAGAGTATTCGCCTACTTAACTTTGCTGACTGAGGGTTGTGTGTACCTCACTTTTGTCATTTTTTTCAAGATGTTTACTTGCATTTAATTGCAAGGCCCGAACGTGTTTACGAATAAGTGAAATGTTTCTGAAAATGACAAACATCCTAATGATTCTATTGAATCTTAGCTCAAATGAAATTATTTTTTATAGGATGAGGCAATTAAAATGATTTATCATGTTCTGTTTATGAAATCATTTACTGTTATCTTAGATAACATTTGAGATGAATCTTTTATTTAAATTATACATTGAAATTAGAAAGTGCTCATTGACCTTTTGGACTGAAACACTACTTTGGGATTAGTGTGAATTAGTTTAAATGCATTCTGAATTATATCATTCTAATAGGTCAGGACTAGTGGTACATTATCACATTCAAGACTGTTGGTACATGAGCACATCCAATAGTGTAATTCATTAGGAACATTCCAAACGTTTTGAACTTGTAATAGAACAGTTAACGAGTCTACGGAATTTAATTCACATTACTGTAAGTTCATATCAAAATTTATCTTTTTAACTTAAATAAATAACTTTTATTTGTTAATTTTACAAAAGATTTGGTTTGGCGTCTTTTTCTTACTTAGTTTAAGACCATGTATTCGTAACACCGGTTTTACATGTTAGCCGATGGAAACTGCCATTGCCATTGCAAGAGTTAAAAACAGCATGTTCCCTCATTTTCACTGTTTTTCAAGCATTGAATACAGTGGCACAATAATGGTTGTGAGGATGCGTTGTTCTTAGTTACTTTCTCTTTATTTCGTCTTGCATTGGAATGCGCAAGGTCAATGCAAGTCATGTTTATGCGAATCGATTAAAACGGAAGGTGCATAGGCTCTTAGACGGAATAGCGACCTGTACTGGCAGCTGCCCTCAATATGTTCAGTCAATGTCGCAAGAAAGACAAAATTCGATGCATTATTTTGACGAGCTGCATTCAAGTATCGCATGGTTTCTAATAGATTCCGTTTTGCATAAAAGCTAAGGAAAAATCTTAGATGTTGGCCTTAGTTACTTGCTGTTGCTGGATTAAATGGTTGTTTAGTATACAGGAACTGTATTCAGCAGATGGAATTTTTGCATGCAATGTTGCTTAATCTTTGGTTGAATGATCCGTGGTTGGGGTATTATTTTAATGCTAGTTTTAATTTTTGCACCTGTGTTGGACATTGTGGCAGCATCGCAGCATCTTTGCGCTTTGTGGAACCCGACTTCCCATACGGTGATCAGATCGATAGCCCTGGGTAAAATCTAAACAAATCAATGGAAATAGATATATCTAACGTTGGAAAAGGCGCAATCATCCCATAATGTACAAAAGGGATTCGGTGTATTTTGCGTCACCTGTATAAACTGGAGTATAGAAATAGTCTTCCGTAATATCTACTTCAAGAAATAAATATTTAATCTTAGCTACAAATACTGTCGCATTGTGGTGTTCAACAGCTGCACGTTTGTCTACTGTGCAATCTGGCTGTTAGTATTGTTCTTCTTTTCAGCCAAGATGGTGTTTAGTTGGCTTAGATGTTCGTCAAATGTTGAAATTATTTTGCGCTTGTTTTATAAAGTGGTATACAATAATCATTGGTTTTGGCAACATACCCTAGCCAGCTTCTGTATGAGTAAGCAAGATGCTGCCTGTTACTGGCTGACGCTTGTATTGTTTTTGTTTTGTATCATTGTATGCAATATAGTAACTAAGTGGTACAGGTATGAAATCGATTTCTCACATGGCTGCTTCACTGACTGTTGTATGATGATAGGTTATGCAACTTTGCTTATTGGCCCAAAACTGAGCAAATACATACGAGAAAGTTTTGCATATTAAGTATACAGCTGATAATGTACTTCCAGGAGTTCCTGAGGTTGTTGTTGGACTATGTAACACTACAAAGTCTGACAGTGCCATCTAAAACCACTGAAAACATCCGTAATTCATTTTAATAGAAAAGTTAAAACATATAATACAAACATACTGCACATCAATTAAGTGCTTGTTAGGGCCTTATTCCGCACAAACTTGTCATGTACCCAGACCAGATTGTTCATACTGCATAAAAGACGAAGAATTTATTTAGTGCTCGCATCATAACTATCTTATTTACATAAGTAACGTTTTAACAAGTGGAAAATACAAAAAATCAAAACACCCTGTCAGATAACGCTGCGCTACAGGTCGGAAAATCTTGGCATGGTAGCAAGAAATATTCTCGTGTGTAACATACGAACTTAGGCAGATGCATTTGAGTATTCTGTATATTTGTTTAGGAAGAGACTAATGAAATGGACTCTTATATTTCATATATCTAACACTATACCAGACTACTCACACAAGAACGTACTAAGTATACATAGCTGTCACGGCATTCAAGTCAAATAACTGCACCTGCTAAAAGAAAAGAACAAATAAATAGAACTATCATTTTACAAGGAAGACATTGGACCTTGACTCCACTTTAAATGATATTAAAAAAGCAGGTCTGTGTCAACTAATAAAAAAAGGCCAAATAAGATGACACAATAATACCGATCCAATCAGATCTAAACCGTCTGCATTAAATATTGTACCAAAAACGCATATATCTTTATATTTATTTTTATGTAATTGGATTACTCAATACATAATTCAAATGTATAGTAGAAAGGGTGGCCATTTAGTGCACCTCAACAGTGTCTAAATGAGTTATAGTTAAATATCAAGTACCATTTTAAAATCTAAATTCAAAATATTTTTAATAAATGTATTATCTATTTGAATTCACTTTTACTACATTGGCACGTGCACGCACATTTCCTGACCCAACGAAACAAATATGGAAAGAAAGAACTCATCCACGATATTATTAAAAGAGTCCAAGAGATACGCATTACATGCATGAAATAATGGCATTGGAGAATTTCTCTTCTGTTAAATGTATCATCTGTTTATTTCAAGCCAGGTTTCATCCCTACACAAAATACATGAACAATACGGTGTAAATACATACATGTTTGGTAATACTGTACACCTCTTCCACTTCTTAAAGGCAGGAATGCAATCGGAATGTGAAACTAAGAAATCACCATATTAGGGTCGACGTTATAATGGACAGAAAAATAATATGGAAATCAATTGTCATATAAAGCTAACTAGAACAGGTTCATCATCTACCCACAAATACATCAGGACTTGCAAGTGGAGTCTATCGTCATGTTTGACGTTTAAGCAATGTCAAAGGATGAGTGTTTAATACGGAATGAAAGCTTGTTGCCTTGTAATAAATCACTCAGAGCATAAACAAAATCCATCAAAGACGTTAAGGGATTTAGGAACATTCCAAACTTTATTAAACCAACTGCGTAAAGCATGTGTAGTCCTACAATGTAAGGCGTCGAAAATGATAATCATGATACGGACTGGTTGTAGTGTGTTACTGGTTTAATCACCTGTGCACTGAAGCGTGGCAACATTTTGAAGAACGACTCCCATATTTGGAAGTCTTTATTAAAATTGTTGCACACGTTCAAGTCTTTTTGATTTTGTCTCACTATACATAATGTCATGCTTTTTTCTTTACTGATGCATATCCAAACACAATCAAGAGGTTCAGTTTCATTAATTCTGTGTTGCGCATTGCAGTGGGCTAAAGAGCGATGGTATCCGTGAAATGCCAAATTCAATTAACTTACATTAAACTTTCTTAATTAAACGTTCACTTTGCTTCCCAACATCTGTTGGAAATAAATGTTATTTCTCATTCCATCCATTTAAGAATTTGTTATTTTTGGATGTATTGAGGATTATTCTACAGTTATATATTTTTTATAATTGTGACCATAAGTATGTGATTTTTTTACCTTTGCGGACTTAGTTTACGCAATATCTGACCGCGTGACTCTACATGGATACGTTGTATTTGAACATTTTGAAGTTCGTGTTTTCGAAGACTGTCAATTTATTTATCATCCCTGATATCGCTTGCATTATTTTGTTTCCATTTCATTTACTTCCTTGTCATTTCAGAATTACATCTGTTAGTGTTTTGAACATTCCATAAATCAGTGGACCGAGAATATTAATGTTTTTTTAAAAAACCTACCTAATACTGAGCTTTTGGATAACCTGGACGGCGATTCTGCTTAGTACAACAAGCAACAACAGAAACGATTAGTTACGGCCAACTTATCCTTGTATATATACCTTCCTCTGTAATAGATGGGAATTTAGATGCTGATGGGGAGATTCCAACCAATTTGAGGAAAGTTAGGTGGGAGAAGTCGTCCTGGGTGTATGGGATTTATATATGACTTCAGAGATATGTTTCGTCGCGTCTCATTTCAGTTTTTATGACGTCTCGGCTGTCGACCGTACCATACGGCCGTTCGGCTCTCGATCCATGCCGTCTAGCAGCAATTCACTTTCATGCCGTCTAAGCTACCGACCATACGTTCAAGCTTTCATTCCATATACATCAGTAACCTTTTTGCTTCCATTACATATAGTCTAATGCCTCGTGAATCTGAGCCATGGATAAGATAATATTACTGGTGATTTTATTAATAGATCGCTCAATCCGCCTAAAAATAAAATTGCTCCGGCACTACAGTTGTCTACACTTCCGTCCGTACTCTTGACGCCCGTACTGTTTCTGATCTGTACAAAACATCCGTACGATTTGACGACTATATCCTGCGTAGCCATTTAATCACACCTTACCCTCTAGACAGTACGTCGGCAGTCTTAGTGAAGAGATCCATTACTACGGAATGTTTTTTATACGGATGTCGATCGTGATCCAGACAAGGTTGGCCCTCACACCGAACGAGGGAAAACCGTGATGATAGTTCATACTCAGGTCATACGTGATAACGGCCTGAGTATATCTTTAAGGCAGCAACAGAGGAATTTATGGGGTGTTGCCGCCACCAGCCCCTCTTCTAAACCGGCACACAGGACAAAATTTCTGTTACTTTTGACGAATTCTGCCATTTCTTCAGTCGTTCGTCTCAGTCGGAAAAAAATCAGGGAAATTGCCTAGAGACTAGCTGCCAAGATCAGTGACCAAGGCAATTACAAATTCATTGTTCTGAGAGTCTAATTCCTGCGTACGTTGCAATCTCGCTAACATAAGATCTTTTCCGTCGGCTTCTTCACAGATCTACCGGCCTAAGACAAGAACCTTGCTGAAGTTAATCTGACGTAGCCATTTTCTATACATTGGTTAAATATAGTATGTACACCACTTCGCAGCTTCTTCGCAGTATAGTAGCCATATCTTCGTTGATGGCATCTCTGATGATTTTGGTTTCAGTCTTGCAGAAAAGACTGGTAAAACATTTCCCGCCCTGACACTGCCGAACATCCCTTTGAATATCTCTGCTGTCAGGTGAAAAGACGGAGAAATTGCAGGCGGCTCAAGAACTGCCCCTCCATCTCTCTGAGAGGAATCCCGCGGTGAATGCATCTTCGGCGATTCACCCTTAAGGTCGAAACAGAGGTATGGGATCGTTCTCTGCTCAACACAAAAGCCAGCCGCGATCCCAACCCTATACTTGAAGATAAGATTCTAATTAGTTTCGGAGGCAGTTTTATCTACGGGGATAAAAAACAAAAAAAACAAAAACAGTTTCTATACAAAGACTCCTGTACATTCTCGTCATTGACTCGTGTCCGCAATCGTCTATATTCATTCTTTAGGAACACAACTCTTCATTTGTCAAACTGCGTTAGATCGATCTTTCTCCTCCAAGCGAGTGGGCGTTTCAAATTCCCTCAGAGGATATGGTTGACGTTTTGCCAGGCCATTTCCCTTACTTCGGATCCATTTATAACAGCAGTACCGAGCGGTAAATTAAACTCTTTTGTAGCAAGAGAACCAGACTGTCTTTGAGAAGCGAGCAGCGGAGTTTATTCGGAATAACTATCTACGGAGTTTTCCTCTAATCTATTCTGTTGGTAACAGCAACTGACATTCAAGTTGGAGACAGAAAGGTCAACCAAGCTGTCCATCTGTTCCAATGAACTGGCAAACTCTCTCGATCTGACAGGCGCTTATTTTTACATTCCCGTCCTTTCGTCCGTGTGGAAATTCCCCTGCGGTTTACATACCAAGTACATTGTTAACTATTTCGCGCTCTCTCCCGGCTTGGGCATTAGTCCACGGACCTTTAAGACATTATTGGAATTTGTTGTTTTCCTATTCCGTACAACTTCATTTATTTCCACGCATCTTATTTAAGACGGCAACATCCAGATTGATACGATCATTTCCTTTCATGGAAAGACTTCTTCTCCAATTGCTTCACCTAGCTTTTTACTGGGGAAGTCCCATCACTTCACCTATCTTTTCACTTGGGAAGTCTCATCTTTGTCCACTCTATCAGTTTTTCCATTGTCGTTCTAGTAGATCCATTTCAAACCCAAAATTGATCACAATCATGTAGTGTTTGCAACTCCTCGGATTGTTTCTTGCATCACTAGTGGTTGCCTCTATAGGTGCCCCTTGCAGATGACACTGCAATCTCAAAGGAGTCCTTCTTCCATGCCGCTGGATAGCCGGATAACATGAGCAGCGTAATGGGGGAGACAGTATCATTCCTGGACCGATGGCTCAACAAACGTTGGCTCACGACAGGAGTACCTCTAGAACATCCGCACCTGGATATAAGACTATAACTATGATTACCCTTCTTAATGATACAAATCCTGAAATCAACGATATTCTCGGTCTAGTGATAAATATATCCAGGAAAATCTTGGTCATGCCGAATCTTCCCAAACTATCTCGGATCTAGTTTTCCCATCCTTGCCAGGGCCGTCTTCTCTTTCATTGTTTGGTCTTGTCAGGTGAGCCTTTCAGCAGATACAATTCAACCTCTGAATCGTGGCAATACTTGCATGAAATAGAAGTCACTCCACTTTAAGTGGCTTACGAAAGGGATTGGCACGATGCCAAGGACTTTTTGCGATGTTTTATACATCGTTAATTTAAGTGCCTCTGTCCAGCAAGTAGATGACATTTTCTTTGGCCTGTTGGAGACTACATGACTATTAGGAGCACGTGCCCCGTATCATTGTAGGGATGATCTTGATCATAACAATGACCTCTCTGACTTGATGTCCTACTTTAACCTCATAGGACTAAATCGGTTCGGACTTAGCTGAATACAAGCAAATTCGAACCTTCAGTTTGGAGGAGATGGTTCTCGGTTCCGGTTTAGTAGCTACAAATTGATTGCCGTCAGTTGGTATTTAAAATGTCATTATATGATCTCTCTCCTGAACTGACAAAACCCAAGAAGCTTTCAAACAGGATCTACTACGTGTGTTGAAACTTTAACTGAAGAGGCCCGAGCCAGTTTGTAGAGCTCTAACACGCCTCATTCCCAAATTAAACATGGAAAAGAGGACATAATCCGTCAAGCTCTGTCATCCTGATTGAAATGGTCTATATAAACAGCATTCACTGACATATCACTAAATCAGAGTTGTTTCTTAGGAATCTCTGCTCATTAGAGATCTCGAGTGGCCGAGTGGTCTAAAGCGCTCACCGTTCCGTCAGATCAGTGTCCTACCCCGATGAATGTAATTTGATGCAAATAGGAAATGCAACATTTGGTAGTTCGATGGATACATTGACAAAGTGGGATAACTTAACTGAGATAGTATTAGGTAATTGGAACTTAGGGAAATAGAGCACTAAATAATATCACTGCATCTAAATTATCTAACCTTGTTAAAATACAGGACAGTGTGCGTATGCAGGTATGAATATGTACCTGGGTTTGCGTATAAATATGCATGTAAAAAACTCTACATGCTACAGATGTATTTGCTGTATTTGTCAAACATGCCATAATCTATTCAGCAACAAATAACAATTACTATTGAATATGCCTGCAAATTGTAATGTTCATATTTTCATACATGTGATTTATCTGATATTTCAGGCTCTTGGAAAATTAAACTCATACAGAGAAAGAAACTCGTCCAGAAATACGGCACGTTTAATTATAGAAAATAAATAAAGTTTACATTGAAGTTAATTTTAACTGATATGAGTAGGTAGACTACAGTATAAAGTTTATTGGTTTGTCTTTTCAAGCTTTATATGTTATTAAACTACACTATAAAATGACAAATTAAAAACAACAGAGGCAAAAAAGTATGTTTGAAACGATTTCGAAACAATCCCAATCAAAGTGCATAAGAGTACATGAACACGTGTCTTCAAAGCACAGTGTTCGTCTATTTAAACTATTCAGCGTGCATTTAAGAAGTAAAGTTAAGAGCATCAGTCAATGGATGGATGCACGATGCGGGATGGTAGTCCAAACCGTTAACAACACAACGGAAGACTCGATTCCTCATATTTTCTAACCCTTCTAGCTTTTCCTATTGTCATGTTCTAGAGTAAAACTTATACAATCTGAAAATGACACATGCCACTTTGTGTATAGGTGTTAATAAATGTAATTAATATATGTAACATAAATACAGAAACAAAAAATATAAACTCTTGGTATAATTTTACAAGCGACTTATTTTTCACCCCATATATGCATTAAATTCATCTGCAACCCTAAATTTAGTCAATCACTGCGAAAGTAGGTTGAGAAGATACTTCTTTATGACATGATATATACAGCCTTTCCTGAGCAGATAAACTGTTCAAGGTCTAAGACTTTAACAATATACTTAATTGAAATGGGGATCGCATGAATTCGTCGTAAAATTGCGAACTGTGATAATTTTTTGCTTTTTTGTTTTGTCTTAAAGAAGAATACTATGCACTCTACCTTCATGTCATAGTACAATTTGCAAGTATTGTAAAAATAATGGAATGATATTAATTTTGAATTGCATTAATATTGCAGTCAACCAAGGTTTGAATAAGCACTAAGATTAGTATTTCTTATTTGAAGACATAGCTACACATATCTGCCAAAATATGTGCCATTTATATAAATAGACACATAAACCAATGCGAGATGATAAGGCTTGTACCAGAAATGAGGATAACCATTTAAAGTGAAGCAGTGACCAAGGTGCATATATCATACAATCGCAACAAGGTTAGTCCCCATGTTGTTATGGTACCTGTAGGAAGTTTAGCTGTTGGGGGACATATATGGATCTCTTAGTTAGGTAGCATATAACTATTTGGTCGATCAGTTAAGCTAACCAATATGATACGTTAATTATAATCAGAAACATTAATATCTCAGTGAAATTTCAATCTGAAATATGTATTTGAACATAATCGAAAAAGACCAATTGGTAGTAAAGCTATAGCTTACAGTAACCGAAATTTCGTTGGAGTAGAGTATCCGTGTTCATTTTAGCAGGCGAGAGGGAGTTTAAGAGGTTATAAAATGTGGACAATACACATGGTTAAACGCTACGGAATATTATGTGCTGAACACGTGAGAATATATTTGTTATGGACAGTATGACGGTGCTATTTTGTCGTGATAAGCAATGTTTCTGAATGGATATCTCACATACTAAAATGTGACATCTCTACACGTATTTGATCAAACCAATTTTCTTGCTTCCATTATCGAACAATTTGAGATAGAGTAGGATTTATTATTATATACTAAGTAACAAACAGCGGTATAGACGGCTCATTGATGAGAAACGATTATGTATGATTATCAAATATTTCGGCGTTGTTTTGTACCGGAGTATGTGGGGAAACATTATCCATGCAGAAATTGGCTGTATTTATTTACCACGCAATATATGCTGGAACAACATGTTTTCTGTGATGGAATTAATGCGAGGTCGCAACACGCTGTCAACAACGTCTAAACTATGTTGCGCTACATTTCATGTATGTGATTTACGTACACATTGAATTGATGAACATTCCCGTTGAAGTGTCGCTTCCCGACGCCCCCAGAGTCCAAGTTGCTGAATAAATACCATGCAGATTGTGTTATGTTCTCATCATACTTCGCACATGA